>JAXIVD010006388.1:22500-24150 GCA_036785275.1 Cancer borealis
GGAAAATAAGGCCAGATTTGTATTCAGCATAACAAAAAACCTCATTGTACCAATTTTCATGAGATTTGGAGGTGTGGAAATTTGCATGAAATTTACGGGCCACAAAATAGAAAATCCAAATATTATAGGAATGACAAAACTAAATCCAGATTCGTTTTCAACATGCTCGAGAACCCATTAGTACCAAATTTTATGAATTGTGTTGAAATATTAACAAAACCTTAACTTATGTATGTGTATATTTTCTTGTTTCAAATACTATATATACGTATCTCGACATATGTGTAATTTTTGTTTAATGATGCCCCGCAGCTAAAGAGGTTCTGGGTCCAGCCCTGCTTACCACTGCTCACTTTTCGTTATGTAACCAGAGAGAGCATTGCAGTACACCCTTTAAAACAAAGATATTTAGTAACTTATTACGGTCACTTCACACACACACACACACACACACACACACACACACACACACACACACACTCACAGCACACACACACACACACACACACCACACACACAAATACATACATACATACACACACACACACACACACACACACACACACACACACACACACACACACACACACACACACACACACACACACACATACACACACACACACACACACACACACACACACACACACACACACACACACACACACACACACACACACACACACACAAACACTATATTATAACACCAGTGCAAGGAAATGAGGACGTAGCTTGCCACTCAAAGGACGACATTTAATTTCTCTCTTCATACACCACAAGCTTATGTAAGGAAATATGGTCATTATTACGTAAGTCTCCCATTCAGTAAGGTCATAGAGGCATTCAGAGGCTCGACCATCCCTAAGGTGGGGACTTAAAGAGGTATACTGCTAACGCCCCCATCTCCACCTTCCTCTATATTAACTGGTCTCCCGCGAGTCTTGGGTTGTGGTCTGTTGGGGTTGTGATCTGTTGAGGTTGTGGTCTGTTGGTGTTGTGGTCTGTTGGGGTTGTGGTCTGTTGGGGTTGTGGCCTGTTGAGGGTGTGGTCTGTTGGGGTTGTGGTCTGTTGAGGGTGTGGTCTGTTGGGGTTGTGGTCTGTTGAGGGTGTGGTCTGTTGAGGTTGTGGTCTGTTGGGGTTGTGGTCTGTTGAGGTTGTGGTCTGTTGAGGTTGTGGTCTGTTGGAGTTGTGGTCTGTTGGAGTTGTGGTCTGTTGGGGTTGTGGTCTGTTGGGGTTGTGGTCTGTTGGGGTTGTGGTCTGTTGAGGTTGTGGTCTGTTGGAGTTGTGGTCTGTTGGGGTTGTGGTCTGTTGGAGTTGTGGTCTGTTGGGGTTGTGGTCTGTTGAGGTTGTGGTCTGTTGAGGTTGTGGTCTGTTGGTGGAATTCTAGGACTTTACTATTCGTTGCATCATTGTATCTGTCCTGCACCTCATTAACCTGCCTCTCTCAATCTGTCTGTCGGTGTCTATCTATCTATTTATTTTTCTATCAATGTAGCTATCCGTTTATTGATGAACGATATTGTAATATATATATATATATATATATATATATATATATATATATATATATATATATATATATATATATATATATATATATATATATATATATATATATATATATATATATATATATATATATATATATAT
>JAXIVD010006389.1:0-7500 GCA_036785275.1 Cancer borealis
GTGTGTTTGTTTTATAATTTTGTGTGTGCTTTTATGTCGTTATTAATGTAGTTTAATAGCACGCGTTAACAGACACTTGTGCAAGGTTGAACTATTTGCAAATTTTGTAGCCTTTCAAGCGAGCCGGCCGGAATGGTGCACTGTAGCGGACCGATGCGAGCAAATACACTTTTTTATTCAAAGGTTCTTTTTCCATGCTCTCTCCTCCCGCGCCTCACACGTCTGCCAAAAGCAAGCATATGATTAACACCGCTCCAGTTTGCTTTCCTTGATTCAACCGTGCGCGGCTCAGCCTATTCTGCACCCTTCTGTGTTCTTTCTTGGCTCCCCCCTTCCCCACACGAGTGCCTCCGCTGCCTCGCCCCAACGCCCCACCTTTCTGCTCCATCACACCCAGCAAACACAGCCACACCTCACATTTCCTTCAGCTTTTCCATCCCTCTTGTTTCCGCAGCATTCCGTCTCCTCACAATTTTAGGTTCTCATTACCGTCTACTGTCTACCCTGCCCTCTTCCCATCATCCAATCCGTTTTCCCATCACTTCTCAGTTATATCTATTCAGCTTTCTATCTTCCCAGTTATGTCTCCTCAACCTCAATCCCTCTTCTTACCCGCATTGTCTCTTCAGCCTTTCCTCTTCCTGTTCTGCTTCCCCATCTCCCAATGTTCCCTCAGTGTTTCTTCCGTTGTCTTGTTTCCCCTTCAGATAGACCACGCACGCTCTCCCCATTTATCGCATAATCTCCCCAGTTCTTCTGCTTTTCCCTTTCTGTTTCTCCTACCTCTTGTTTCCCTTCTCTCTCTGTCTCTCCCACACACTTGTTTCCTCTTTCTTACTCTGTTTTTTATATTTTTGTCTCTCTCTCTCTCTCTCTCTCTCTCTCTCTCTCTCTCTCTCTCTCTCTCTCCTCTCTCTCTCTCTCTCTCTCTCTCTCTCTCTCTCTCTCTCTCTCTCTCTCTCTCTCTCTCTCTCTCTCTCTCTCTCTCTCTCTCTCTCTCTCTCTATATATATATATATATATATATATATATATATATATATATATATATATATATATATATATATATATATATATACACATACACACACATGAATATTCTCCGTTTTCGTCTCTCCGTCTACCATCCATCTCGCCTTCCCACCCCTTCCCTTGAGTCTTCCTGTTTCTCCGCCTGTTCTCTCCTTGTCGCTTCTCGCTCCTCGGATCTCCTTGGGTTCGGCGGAACGGCCGTCGAGACAGTGGTGTGCAGTGTCGCTTCGCCCAGTAATCCTATTCATGCCGACCAAACCCAATATCACGTTTCTCCTCTGTAATCTCTTTGTAAGTCGACTTCACGTGGCTGCCTCAGTGAAGGTCTGATTAGTTCCCACATCGCCGGAAAATTGGAACGAGGTCTAAGGTGTCTCCTGGGCTCGGCAGAGTATGCTGGTCTGCTGTGTGTTCCTAAGGTGTGTGTGTGTGTGTGTGTATGTGTGTGTGTGTGTGTGTGTGTGTGTGTGTGTGTGTGTGTGTGTGTGTGTGTGTGTGTGTGTGTGTGTGTGTGTGTGTTGTGTGTGTGTGTGTGTGTGTGTGTGTGTGCGTGTGTGTGTGCGTATGTGTGTGTGTGGAGTTAGAGCAAATTTTAAAGATGTTTATAAGTGTGTGACGTAAAGGTGTTGCTCATATGTGGAATGTGAGTTATTCTGATTTAAAGCACCATTGCAGGCGTGGGTGTGGACATGTGGTGCCTCGTTCGCTTGGCTGGAGAGACTCTCGCTTTAACGGAAGACATATTCGGTAATAGAGAGTATTATATATCCACGATTCCAAATTTCTCGTTTGATATTGGATTAGAAATTGGGAATCATTAGCGGTTCGGGTAAATCCATTTGAATTACTACGTCAGGGGAAGGAATGGCTCTCCGTGGTGATGCTTCCAGGATGGTAGTGGTGATGGGAGGGAGATGATAGTTGTAGTGGTGATGATGGAATGCCGAGTACACTGACGGTGGTGGTGGTGGTGGTGGTGGTGGTGATGGTGGTGGTGGTGGTGATGGTGCTGGTGGTGGTGGTGGTGGTGATAGTGAAGAAGAGGAAGATAGAGATGAAGGTAGAGGTGATGTGTGTCTGCCACGCGCCCATGAAACTGATGCTCGTACACACACACCCACATATAACACACACACCCACATATAAACACACACACACACACACACACACACACACACACACACACCACACACACACACACACACACACACACACACACACACAACACACACACACACACACACACACACACACACACACACACACACACACACACACACACCACACCAACAACAACAACAGCAACAAGTCTACAAATCATCATCATCTCCGCTTTCCCTTAATGCCTTACTCACCTTTCTTTTACTCTTTCCACCTCTATTCCACCCAAGCCGCACACTCATTTCCATCTTGTCACTCTGTCACGCAACCTTTCCCTGCGCTTCTGCTTATCGTCTCCCCCTCACCCACCTCTGTCTGCTCCGTCTCTGCCAGCCGCCCCTCGTACACGCCTCTCCTCTTGGGCTCTCCTGACGCTATTCTGAGGCCTCACGTCCCTCTCCTTGTCTTCAATATGTTGCCCTTTTCCTTCCACCTTTTGTCTTCCTCTTTGTCTCGGTATGAGGATCCTCGCCCCTGAGTGTGTTTGTGTGTGTGTGTGTGTGTGTGTGTGTGTGTGTGTGTGTGTGTGTGTGTGTGTGTGTGTGTGTGTGTGTGTGTGTGTGTGTGTGTGTGTGTGTGTGTGTGTGTGTGTGTGTGTGTGTGTGTGTGTGTGTGTGTGTGTGTGTGTGTGTGTGTGTGTGTGTGTGTGTGTGTGTGTGTGTGTTTGTGTGATTCAAAGTAGTTTTTCCATTCCTACATCTCTACGTATATTTTCAACTCCATTTTTCTCACTCTAAAGAACCAGTGTTTCCGCTCTTTCTTTATTAATTTATACCATTTTTACGTAAACTTAATATTTTCAGAGTTATTTCACAAAACATTATGCAGAAGTCCAAGTGGAGGGAACATTTGTCTTTGGTTAGGTTAGGTTGGTTGGGTCAGGACAATATATCGACAACTCACATGAAAATTGTTACAGAGGTGTTCTCTAGCTTGCTAATCACGAATCTAGACTCAGTTTTCGGATTACTATGATATTGAACACTATTTCAACTTGATTTTTTAGTAAACATAATTAAATAACTATAATTTAATTTGACTGGGCGATGCTGGTTTCCTACGACAAAAAGGCAAATAAATTACCCTTCCAGCCTCGCAGCCAGTACTCAACCCAAAACACTGTCCTTCCATTTTGAAGTCAGCATCACGGACCCCTCGAGTTACTGCCGCTAGTCCTGTGATTTCAACATTTGTATTCAGGGACGACATGGACCTTCCTTGCCATTATTTCAACATGTATCTATTTGTACACGTTCCTGTTCAATTTCCTCGGCAGTGATAGCTTGAATCTTATCAGTTATAGTCGGGTAATCGTTGTGTATCTCAGCGTAGGGTGGGTGATGCACCTTTACTCCTACCTGCTAGTCTACCCTTCATTGCCTCGTTCATCTCCTCCGAACATGGGATTGCTTTTAAGTATATTGTGTTATCTTTTGGCAACACAGTGACAATGACGATATGACAACCGGGTTCCTGTTGAGCTGTGTCCGAGGTGGTGTAGCTTGGAGGGAAGAGGCAGGTGAGGTGGAAGACACAGTATCGTCAATGCTCCTGTGTCTTCTATTATTCAAAATTCCAAAAGTTATAGGTACAGTGTTGCCGTCCATGTATGTGTATTTATGTGTGTGTGTGTGTGTGTATGTATGTGTGTGTGTGTGTGTGTGTGTGTGTGTGTGTGTGAGTGTGTGTGTGTGTGTGTGTGTGTGTGTGTGTGTGTGTGTGTGTGTGTGTGTGTGTGTGTGTGTGTGTGTGTGTGTGTGTGTGTGTGTGTGTGTGCACGCGAACGTGAATATATAAAAAATGGTAGTGTGCGTCGCGTGAAAGGGAAAAAAAAGAGCTGTTACAAAAGATAAAGAGGGAGATGAAGAACGAAAGGAACATGAATAGATGAGTGCAAAGGAGATAAAGAGAGAGAGAGAGAGAGAGAGAGAGAGAGAGAGAGAGAGAGAGAGAGAGAGAGAGAGAGAGAGAGAGAGAGAGAGAGAGAGAGGAGAGAGAGAGAGAGAGAGAGAGAGAGAGAGAGAGAGAGAGAGAGAGAGAGAGAGAGAGAGAGAGAGAGAGAGAGAGAGAGAGAGAGAGAGAGAGAGAGAGAGAGAGAGAGAGAGAGAGAGAGTGAAAAAGAGAGGAAGGTGGGATATCATGCCCCCTTCTACTCCCTTGATACCAATATGGAAACACTGCACAGAATAACAAACACATACACACACGATGTTGTAGCTCCCGCTGTGTGCCTCCCTCCCCCCTCCCTCCCTCCCTCCCTCCTTTTCTCCCTTCCTCCCTCCCTCCTTCCCTCCCTCCCTCCCTTATTACTCGGAGTCGCCCCTTACATCTTGCCCTCACTCATGGCTTCCCTCCACCCTTCCCTCCCCACCCTTCCCTCCGCCTCCTCCAGCTCATCCTCCCTCATGATGTTACATAATTACAATACTCTGTGAAATAAATGAAAAAGGAAATATTATTATAGTCACCTTGTACCTGAACGCATTAACGTGTAAACTTGTTGGCGTTTTAATATACATTTTTGTGTTAGTTTGTTGGGCATTTTCTACCCCTTCCGCCGGCTGTGGATTAAACACCACGTAAACTTAATTAATGATTTTTCTCTGGCGTTGAACAACATGCAGATTTGAACCAATAGAAAAAACATTCATCGCACGTCTATAAATTAACACAAGTGGCAGTGGCTGAAAAATCTTTTTGAATTTTTAACATTTTTTTTCTCCCCGGGCGTGGAATGAAATAGGTGGGGCGCTACATTTCCATCTGGTGTTCGTTCACTTGGTTACATGACCCGCCGCCAACAGACCCGCGTTTTTCAGGGAGCGTGTGTAGGGCGGCGAGCAGTGTGTCACGCCGCCCGTTAATCTGCCTGTGTGATGCGGCTGTCATGTGCATGGCCGCCGCCCCTGCACCCGCCACACGCTCCTGTTGGCCTGAGTTTAATCTTTACATAAAAATATCCGTGAGCGGGAAAAAAAAGGGAATAATATACATCCCTGCCATAAATTCTCTCCATGTGATAAACAACAAGAGCGAATGCACATACATATTTATAAACTAAAATTGCATAAAGAGGCATACACGCAGTGTGCAAACGCTCTCGCTCTGAATAGAATGTATACACGCACACACATTTCACGCAGATTAATGCCGGGCTCACACGCTCGCGTCCACCACACAGGCATAACTCTAACTAGATCTGAAATGTCCCCCTACCTCATCCCTTTGTGCTACTAATTTAGTGAAAATGTCTTTGGTCCGTATTCTCTTTCATTACAGTTAGTTCGATTATTAAAGAGTTCATGGACGAGGCGCCGATCAAGGACTGTTTGGCACGCTGCATGGTATGGTGTATCGTGAAGGCCTTGCGAAATGTCGAGTTCATGCACTCATGCCCGCATACATCAGCGCCTCTGTCCCGGAGTGCTTTGTGTATGAGGGTGTCTGTTTGTGTTATCGGGGAGACGCGCGCCCCCTGCTGCCGTGTGCTTTGCGTGGCGTGACTGAGAGGATCCATTTCAGAGTCGCCTGCTGAGTGAGCCATCTTTGTGACGGCGCTCGGCCTCTTTACCTCATTATTCAGTAATGGAGGCAGGTAATGGAGTTAGCCGGCGAGGATTAGACGATCCTCTTAACTTCTGCTGCCGGGCTGTTTCGCTCCTCTACCCCACCCTCAGCCAGCTCCTCCTCCATCACTGTTCCTTCTAACACACTTGCCTTGTCACACCTGCCCAACCGTACTTTCTTCAGTTACACTTCTTCCACACCTGCCTCATCCTTACCTCCTCCACACCTGCCTCATCACACCTCTCTACACACCTGCTTCGCTATACTCCACACCGGCCTAAGCATACCTTCCTATACATATGCCAAGATGTATTTCCCACATTCCTGCCACATCTCTAGCTCCACCCTGAGACATCCACATACACACACACACACACACACACACACACACACACACACACACACACACACACACACACACACACACACACACACACACACACACACACACACACACACACACACACACACACACACACACACACACACACACACACACACACACACACACACACACAAACACACACACACACACACACACACACACACACACACACACACACACACCACACACACACACACACACACACACACACACACACACACATGTACACATACACCTGCCGCCACTCCTGCTCACACTCCCAGCAGCTAGAATGGTAGTCTCGGCACTCTCCGTCTCGACCAGTACAGAGGCCAGGGTGGTGGTAATGGACACGTCCAAGAGTATGCAGACCACTCGCCTAAGTACTGGGCGACATAAACCTTGTGGAGTGAGGCGAGACGGAGTGTTGATATCAGAGGGACGCTAAGAATGGCTGTATACAAGCCTTTTCTCAAATACATATATAACTTTTAGTATGAAAATAGCAGGTTTATGCATGTCGTTTATATGTAATTGTTCTATAATTTAAATACATAATAAGGGACCTAAAAAAGCAAGTGACTTCTATAAAGCCACTTTATAAAGGGAAATAGATGAAAGAAATCATAATGAGTATAGTGATCGGGGAACCAGAAACACTGTTCAAAAAATCTGTGATCGAATGACATATTCAAAATTTATTAGCCATATGAAGATAAAGATGTGGTTTGAGGAGAGTAGAGGCTGTAGCGACTAGCTGTTTGGGCTTGAGGAATAATAGTTGAAGATTGTGGCGAAAAGTAGAAACCTTTATGTGGCACAAATGGACTGGAGAAAGCATGTGATGAGATCGGTGGAATTGCTATGTTACAAGTGTTTTAGAGTTAAGGGTGGAGGTGACATCTGTAAACGGTGAAGAGCTTTTACAACGAAAATAAAACTTGAGTGAGAGCAAGATGGCTTTGTTTTCTAGTATGCATAGTGGTGCGATGGATCCCTGGAGAGATGATGCATTAGGGGAAGAAGAAAGATAATGTTTGGGTGAACTTTAAGATACGTTTGGAGAGAGTGAACTTTGTGTAGATGAAAATGAGAATGTTAGACGGGATTGTTGCGTCGACTGTCTCATAACGGTGACGTGAACATTAACTTTGAGGTTTAGAAAGAAAGTGTACATACTGGAAATAAAGTGTCAGAGAACAATTAGTGACGTGAGGTGATTTGACAGTGAGAAATGATAAAGCGAAATGCTGAAACAGGCGTCGTTTGCTGGAAAGGATTGATCAGAGGGTGGTAAAGGGGTTTGGACATGTGGAAAGAATGCTGTGGGAAAGAATGATGAAAATTATACTATACGACTAAAAATTATTGGAAAG
>JAXIVD010006389.1:10000-12500 GCA_036785275.1 Cancer borealis
TATTGGACGTAAATATGCAGTCACTGGAATTTGTTTCACTGGTGTTCTTGGTCTGCAATATCATATTAGTTTTAGTATGACCTTGTCTGAGGCTGAAGAACCAAGGAACCAAGGCATTTCAGTGCAGTGTGTTCATTAACGCTACGCTGCTCCGTAGCTTCACTTGTCAAAATTTTCTCTCACAAGAAACGTTGCGGCTGGAGCCTTGATTCCCGAGAGCACCAAACTTGAGACCAACAAACGTATGTTTTTGTGAAGTTTTCATTTAATGTTATCTTATAAACCGACCAGTCACCCAGATTCGTCTTAGTCTGCCTCGCCGCCAAGAAGCTGGACCAGTTTAAATCACTTCAATTTTGTGGTGGCCAGTCCAGCTAAATCCCCACCGCTGATAATGGGCCCCGAGTCCGCTCCCTCCCTTCCGGTGGTGCTTTATAAGGAGGTGTGTCAGGATGAACAGGCTCCCACGTGAGTCACTGCAAGCAAATCACATCTCTTCATTTATTGTGAGCAGCAATACAGGTCTGGGAACTGGGTAGGTAAAGTGGCACATTCATAATGTTGTGAGACACAGTTATGAATTAGAAGTTGTTTATTTATTCAGTATTTGGGGCATGTATTGGTTATGGGTGTTAGGTGTGTGTGTGTGTGTGTGTGTGTGTGTGTGTGTGTGTGTGTGTGTGTGTGTGTGTGTGTGTGTGTGTGTGTGTGTGTGTGTGTGTGTGTGTGTGTGTGTGTGTGTGTGTGTGTGTGTGTGTATGTGTGTGTGTGTGTGTGTGTGTGTGTGTGTGTGTGTGTGTGTGTGTGTGTCTGTGTGTGTGTGTGTGTGTGTGTGTGTGTGTGTGTGTGTGTGTGTGTGTGTGTGTGTGTGTGTGTGTGTGTGTTAAATATAACTAGACGCCACGGAAATGTTTTCGTTAAAAGAATAGAACATAAACACATGTAGAAATACAAAAAAGAAAAGACACGTTGTCTCCTTTTAGTGCCTTTCAGTCCGCTGATACATAGAAAAAAAGTTTTTAAAATACCGTAAAATATTGTGTTTTCAAGGGATGGATAAGTTTGGGGTGAAATCTTTGTGCGGAGGCCAGGCGAAGCGAAGCGAGACGAGACCAGCCCGAGGGGAATACTTGCCTTTGTCCCACGAGCCTCTTGTCCCGCCGCCCTACCTCCCCTTGCACCAGGCGACTCCTCCAGGGGTGGAAAGTATGATAGTCGGGAAAACAGGTGATCCAGCTTACATCGAGGTTAACATGAAGGTGTTTAAAGATATTAGCACAGTTTGCCATAATCAACAGGACTCATACTCACCCATCCTGCTTTGGTGAACGCGTGTCACATCATCCAACTCACAAAAATGATTTCTTTAAAATTATTTATGATTAGATAACTTAAGATTGGCTAGGTTAGGTTTATATTGCTTAACCATCTCCTCATCTTGTGGCGGTTCACCCTACCCTGATGTCAAGACCAGCAATTATTTGACTTACAAGCGCTTGCTGAACTGAATCGTTCACTCAGTCTTTATAACTTAATGTTTCAAAGTCCTCATATATGGTCCATTTATGTCTCAGTTACATCATTATTCCTTGGCTGTTAGTGCCATGTGGTGCCTGCCAGTGACCGTAGCGATCCGTCATTGTGCAAGGGAAGCATTTATGTGTCCTCATTGAGTCGCGCTCAGGGAAAATTACATTCCAAAGCCACATGAGGCGTGCAGGCTTCGTGGTGCAACAGTATGTTTCGGAATAAAGCCTTGCAGTTGCCAGTCAACCACGCCCACTCTCTTTCCTCCCTCTTCCACTCCTCCTCTCTCCCTTCCTGTGCCTGCCCCCCTTTGCATTCTCCTCCTCCCTGGTCACCACGCCCACCACGAGGGCACTCTTCGCTAATTTAGAAATTTCTGCTGCTCTCCCTCCCTCCTTCCGTCCCTCCCCTCGTCCCTACCCAGCCTGTGTGTAATTTATGTAGCGGTGTGCACGATGGGGTGGGGCGCGGAATGGTTTACATAATAATTTCATGCAAAGTGAATTGTGTTTTTCCGCATTTTCGCTCCGGTGAAAGTCAATAATGCGAAGTTATTATGTTTTTCCGTGTATGTGTGCGCGCTTGTAAGCATGTGTGCGTGTGCGCTTGCGTGGCCGAACAGTACAATAATGGTTAGCATAGTTGAAGAATTTGTTCAAATGTATAAAAATGTATGATTATGAATGGTGTTCAGATCAATAGAAAATTCAAAACATTAGTTTATTGAGTTTACGTCATACATAAACGTTACCGAGCGTGTGATCAAGGTTTGGGATGGAGCTGATGAAGCTGAAGCGTACGGTGGGTTTGTTCGGCAAAACTGATGTTACACTAATCCTGTTCTCAGCACAGGGTCGTCAAAACTGTGGCAGAGGATGGATCACTAGTCAGTTATTAAGGAGACTTGAGAACAATAATTGAACAACATCACATGATTTGTTCATTTGCTCAGTGTTGCTTTGATCAGGAATTG
>JAXIVD010006389.1:17500-24146 GCA_036785275.1 Cancer borealis
CTGGCCTTTGATCATCAAAATTCAATTAGAGTTTGGTTTAACCATTTTCGTTGAGAGCCTATTGGCTACAAGTGTTAGGACACACGTTTGATTTTTCTTTTTATGATAAATATTGTAGTACAATATTCACTAGGTTTTTGGTGGACTATAACCGGTAATGGGAATAAAAATCATCTCAAAAAGCTTGCCATATGCGTTTATCTTGATGGTGCGTCGGTTACATCTTAAGCAGCATGGATTTGTGGCAGATATTTCATATTGAGTGAGAGCACCGTAAGGGCCGTTTCCTCTGCCAGGAGTGTTTGGGATCCCTCCATCTCAAGAATGGTTCGTCTCTCGCCCGCTTTAAGGGGCTTCTTGTGCATGTAAAGAGGAGGACTGAGGACTGAGTGAGCTCTCTAGGAGATGGACAGCTGAGATGGAGGTGGAGTCGATGGGAAAGGCATTGGAGCTTCTTATGCTGGATTTTGCTGGCTAAGGAGATGATGGAAACGTGGATGTTAGCGTGAGCGTTTTGTTGACGTTTGAGCGAGTGATGTGGGCAGGATCAAGACAGCCCTTCAGACCTTTGATGTAGCGGCCTTGTCCGTGGGTCGTCCCGTGAGTCGTCGCCCACCATATGCTTGTAACTTTTCTCGTAAAGGAAAACGAAAGAGCTGTGTTGACAAGGAAAACCCATCCCTCTCATAAGTCCTTGTTTCTCCATTCCTGAAATCGGTATCGCGCATATGTGTACCAATTGCGCTTTTTTTCATGTGTGAAAGTACTAACCCCTCATAGGGACATTTCTCATTCACCCTTGATGTGCTAGATCAGTGTTTCATAACCTATAGTGATTGCATCTTCAAGTGATGCTGAAATAGAATTTTGGGAATACTGGAAGTGGAACAACAAAGTGCAATGTTTTTTATGTGATTGTCTCAGTGCTTCCCATCACTTACCAGAAGCAGAGAGTACTCCAGGAATGATCAATTGATAGTGTAAACATATTACATATGAACGTTAACTTAGATTGTTGTTAATGCCACACGGAGCACTTAAAGGTTATAGCCAGTAAGACCATGCCACTGATGCACCGTCTTCACAAACTCTACCTTCAGTGTCATAGTTTACTTACCTTAAGGTGCAAATGGCCTTTTGTGTATTAAGAACCTTTCAATGCCTACGTAGTTGATCTCGGCAACAGTGTTGTTTTCCTTTCTTTTCTTCATTGCTACAGCCACTGTTTACCTCGCTCCACAAACCACGTGCCTCCCATCACATGAATACTCGCATCGATGGACGTGGCACACATTTTTATGCCTTAATTTCTGTTCCCTTGTGTAAAAGTGAAGCAACTTAATCCACACCTGTTGAAAGAGAGAGAGAAAGAGAGAAAGAGAGAGAGAGAGAGAGAGAGAGAGAGAGAGAGAGAGAGAGAGAGAGAGAGAGAGAGAGAGAGAGAGAGAGAGAGAGAGAGAGAGAGAGAGAGAGAGAGAGAGAGAGAGAGAGAGAGAGAGAGAGAGAGAGAGAGAGAGAGAGAGAGAGAGAGAGAGAGAGAGAGGAGAGAGAGAGAGAGAGAGACAGAGAGAGAGAGAGAGAGAGAGAGAGAGAGAGAGAGAGAGAGAGAGAGAGAGAGAGAGGAGAGAGAGAGAGAGAGAGAGAGAGAGAACGAATAGGTTATTGAACTTGTTACCTTATACTACTCTTTCCTTTTTGGCGTCCCACGTGCGTACCCAGTCTTGGTGGCAGAGTAAACACTTTAGTTCACTTTTCAAAATGTTTAATTGCATATGTAACGTCAGCGTTGAATACCTTTGCGGTCAACATCTATAACGCAGAAAATGTTTAAGAATTTGACTGAAGGATCGATAGTTTTCTTGACTGACATGCAATACAGAGAGTCTGCAATTGCCATGATATACCGTCTTTCAAAGCGATATGTAGGCCTGGCGCTCCCAAAGGATGACTTCTAGATCAATAGGATACAAACAAAATTATAGTAATGTTAGTAAATACAATGAATGACAACATACGAAATGACGAGAAAATTAGCCGATATCACTTGAAATACACGAACAACAAATTGATCAATAGAGAAACTTTGTTTCACAGTGAATTAGCATTCATGGATTAGCAACTTGAGTAAATAACATTCTCTTCAGGAGAGACAGATGCGTAAATAGGTTTTACAAATCCTATTTATATGTCAATTATCTACATATCTATTTGAATTATGTGTGTATATGTATGTGTGCATATACATATAATATAATATAGTCAAGCGAGTTAGCTGTACTTGCTGCAATTGGTTAGGAAAGTCCACTTCCATGTAGAAGGCGGGTCGTGCGAATCTATAGTACGTGGAAAGTATCATTATTCCTTGAGTTTGTAGTTGGTAATTCTGGTCTTCCACCTTCCATTCTGGGTGTTATGTTCCATGAGAAGTGTAGGTGTGTGCACGTACTTGTTTGCTTGACTGAGTGAGTGAGTGAGTGAGTGAGTGAGTGAGTGAGTGAGTGAGTGAGTGAGAGTGAGTGAATGTGAAGATGAATGAGTGAGTGAGTGAGTCAATGATAGCGAGAGAGAAAAATTCACATGCAGATAAATACTATCGTTTCAGAGGATAAAATGGGAGAATTTTTCGGTTAGAAGCGTAATCATGAGGTTGTAATTGCTTGTGACTCCTCTACTTTTTTCTTGTAAGTTACTTTGTTTAGCATTTTTTCATAATCGAACATTAAACAAAAAATATGCAATACACACACACACACACACACACACACACACACACACACACACACACACACACACACACACACACACACACACACACACACACACACACACACACACACACACACCACACACACACACACACACACACACACACACACACACACACACACACACACACACACACACCACACACACACACACACACACACACACACAGTAATGGAGTTCGATATACATGGTGCCCAAAAAAACTTTCGCGACTACTCTCACTTCTCCTTTATTTTCTTGGTTAACAAAAGGCCATCGACTCCCGATCAGCTGCTGGACAACCCAACACCTTGACCACACCTCCACACCGCCTGCACCGCCAAGCACCACCTAAAGTACACAACACAACACCTCTACACCCACCGCTCAATATAGCCTGTCACTGTTTTCTACTCCTCCTCTATTTTTCTGCTGCCCTTGCCACTCCACCTCCCTGTGCTATCCGGTCATATCCCTCCCGGCCACCTCCTCTTTCAGTAATACTTAGAATATATGACAAATTATTTAAGGTTAGAAAATATTGTCAAAACATCTTAATCTGTATTCATTAGAAATTAAAGAGTGTAGATTCTGGGATATAATGCCTTACAAAGGTAGACAAAGTTAAGTTTTCTAATAGTACACGAGGAGGTTAGGATTCGTACAATGGGTTTAACCTTAATATATTGAGATTTGCGGTGAAATGGGTTGAATTTTTTCATAAATAGAAAAATATATGAAATATCTGAAAATATATGACTGACTCATGATTTCGTCTGGTGTCACCGATGGAACCATTCGTAGGCTTTTGGACTGAAACACATTGTGGCTTTACTATATTAGAAGTATATCGTGAATGACTTAATTCTTCATCAATGTATCCTCTATTAAGATATCCGGCCATTGGGTATATTGATCATACCAACACAATACAAGTTTCATCATACTTACAAATATGAAAATAGATATTTAGTTGCCCGCTCAGACACATCTTAACACGGTTTGTAGGTCTCCCGTACCTGTCCTGCTATGTAATGGAAAGACATCTCACTCTGATCCCCGAGTAATAAGCATTAATAGTATAAGGTCACGTCCCTCCCTCACTAATGTAATAAGACATCCCCTCCAAACCCGCCGCCTCCTTCCTCGCCACCACCAGTCCTGCAAGTGCCGCCCACAAAGCACTCCTGGTTTTGCACCTACACTCTTCGCAGGCAATAAAGACTCGTGAAGTTCGCCCATTCACTCGAACCTCAGGAAATCTCTTTATGTTATTTCTTACTCGGCACCGAAGGGAATAATATGTAGCTCTGAGAGATCGAAGCATCGGTGGTAAAGAGGTGGCTGGTGGTGGGCGCTGGGAACACTGCGGGAGAACCAGGTGGGAGGGTCTCCTGCTAGGCAATAATGCTTCGTTACCGGACCTGTCCAGCTCCTTGAACGGACCCTGCAGCTGAGGTTGGAGAGGGAAGGAAACTTTTTTTCTTGGTCTGCAACTGTTCAGTGCTTCTATGTGTTTGCTGAACTAAACATTTGTTACGTGACTTCATGTAAATATAATACGCTATACATCTTCCTGTGACTGAAATAAGTGCATGCAGACACGATTCCAATACAGGAATTAAAACTATTACATGTGTTATGTAGTTTTGCTCATCACCAGAATAGCTATCCTGATAACAATTTTTTTCTTTGCAGGTAACGTGTGTGAAAGGTGACCTACGTTGTAAGTAAGTGCAGCACACCGTTCTTGGGAAGAGAGGTGAGGTGGGTAGTGGCAAGTCATACTCTGTGGTGAACTGGCTGGTTCCCTTGGTCACGAGACTAAGGACTCAATTTAATAAATTCATAAAAGCTTTCTCATAAATACGACTAAACAATTATTTCACGAAGACATTTTGATTGATCATTCGGAGGGTCAAGGTTCTTTCCAAAATTAGTAATTGTGTTAGCTAAAAGTAATACTTTCTTATAATACACATATTAAACCAATCCTCGAAGCAGAGAGGCGTTGAATAGATTAAGTTGATGGTCTTAAAAGTTAAGTGAGGTTTTCAGGCACCTTAGACTTTATTGGGTTGAAAACATTGGAATGTAAGCTGTTGAACAATGCCAGTACTGAAGGCCTTGGCCCAAGTGACAAGCAGCCACAGCTAGGAGTGTGTGGACTCAAAGTAGAAAAAAGGTAGTCATCTTTATTTCATTAAGGTTTTTTCGTCATCAGGCAGCAGACGGCTGCAACTTAGATAATGTCGGTGCTACTTGGCGCGTTGCAGGGAACTTTAATGGAACGCAGCTGTTGTGTTGTTGGCGGGTGGGAGAGAAATCTTCCTGATCATCAGCATACGAACTATTGTGATTAATTCTGTTTTTACCGAATTTCACTGATTAAGTAGTATTTTTTGTTAAAAGTTTCTGAGAAAATTCCAAGTGTGTAGCGCAGAGTTGCCATTACTGGGAGAGGAACTGAGGCAACGAATGAAAGGTTGGAATTAATGAGGCCATGTGTTAGCCCGGTAATACCCCGGCCTGGTAAAAGACCTTGACTGATGGCGATTTTCGTGAAATGGGAGCGGGGCGGCCAAAATGGTGCGGGTGGAGGGGAGTGGGTGGGCGGAGGAGCGTCCTTATCTCTTCTCTTAGGAAGGCGGGGCGGGTTGGGGCGGGCGTGGCATGGCGTGGCAAAGTTGATGGGAGGTCGTCAAACATTCTTCACTAATTATTTTAGCTCTTAGAATTTCACGTAATGTTTTTATTTTGCTCGCTAAATAATGCGTTGTCATGTTATTTTTAAACAAACTTTAAACTTTAAAATACACGTGCATATACAAAACACACACACACACACACACACACACACACACACACACACACACACACACACACACACACACACACACACACACACACACACACACACACACACACACACACACACACACACACACACACACACACACACACACACACACACACACACACACACACACACACACACACACACACACACACACACACACACACACACACACACACACACACACACACACACACACACACACACACACACACACACACACACACACACACACACACACACACACACACACACACACACCACATACACACACACATTGGGTCTCTCGCTGCGCCAGTCTGAGGCACAAAATCCGTCGCTTCCCAAGAGAAATCAAGAGTGATGAGAGGACGCAGCTTCGAGGCAGACCGAGGAGGCTTATAATTTTTTTTTTTCCTTCGGTGATCACACACAAACCTACCGGTGACCTCCTACTGTATGTGTTTGTGCGAATAGCTGGACACACACACACACACACACACACACACACACACACACACACACACACACACACACACACACACACACACACACACACACACACACACACACACACACACACACACACACACACACGTCACCGTCACCACACAGCCCTCCACGTTTTTCTTTATTCTTGTTAACTTTTTATATCGTTGTAATGATACTTTTTTTTCGTTTATTTTCATTATATTTTTCATTTTTTTCTTAGTTCTCGTCCTGCAATCCAGAGAGTTTCTTGTAGTGCATGTTTATCTCTTCTAATTATGCCTTATCTCTCACATGTTAGATTTATTTAGTTAGGTATCATTACAGTATACAATAATATGATTAGTATAATATAATGTGATGGAGTATAACTGAACAGCTATTATCTTGCTGACCTGACATGACCTAATATCCAGACTGCCAGGTTTGCTTAAGTCACCCACTCTGCCATGCCGTTAAGTCAGGTTCAAGTCGTCTCTCAGTACCTCCTCCTCCTCCTCCTCCTCCTCCTCCTCCTTCTCTTCCTCCTCCTCCTCCTCCGTCTCCTTCTCCTCCTCCTCTTCTTCCTCTTCCTCC
>JAXIVD010006390.1:5000-12500 GCA_036785275.1 Cancer borealis
CCTTCAGTCTCAATCAAGTAAATATTATAGTAGCAGTGTAGTTAAATAGACAGCCTCGTTAGGTCCAGTTAGGTTAGCTTACTGCGTTCTTCCTTTGTACTCTTTCCTTCCCTTCCCTTCCCTTCTTTCCTTCTGAATCATCACCTCTCTCTCTCTCTCTCTCTCTCTCTCTCTCTCTCTCTCTCTCTCTCTCTCTCTCTCTCTCTCTCTCTGCTCAATGATGCATGTCTATCAATAATGTGAAAGAGATAAGAAGCAGCTAAGATGGATGACAAGTTGTGTGTGTGTGTGTGTGTGTGTGTGTGTGTGTGTGTGTGTGTGTGTACTATTTTTATTGCTTATTTTTGATCATGTATCTCCTCGTTTTCCTTATTTTTGTGCAGTCTCCCCTTTCCAATTTATGTTTATGTATGTGTGTGTGTGTGTGTGTGTGTGTGTGTGTGTGTGTGTGTGTATCCTATGATAAGTACTATTACTACTATTATTACATGCTTTGGTAGTTAGTTTTTTTTTTTCTCTCTCTCTCTCGTTCTGCCTCACTTCAGCTCTGGTTAACGACTGTTCCCTAATACCACCACCACCACCACCACCACCACCACCACCACCACCTCCTCCTCCTCCTCCTCCTCCTCCTCCTCCTCCTCCTCCTCCTCCTCCTCCGTCACTAATGCCTCAATATATCTCAGGTTGCCGAGGACGCAAAAAGATATAAAGATATTGTTTATATGTTACCCAAGTTTGTGTGGCACGCTAACACACACTCACTCTCTCTCTCTCTCTCTCTCTCTCTCTCTCTCTCTCTCTCTCTCTCTCTCTCTCTCTCTCTCTCTCTCTCTCGTGTGCGTGTATGTACGTATTAACCAGTAGTTACCCCCCGTTATCCCCTCCATCCCCTTACCATTTTATGAAAGGGATCACTTGTAAATAATAAAATATTAAATACAAATAAATAAAATTAATAACGACTTTTCACTCCCTTTAACATTTCATTTCTATCAATAATTTCAAACATTAGGCAAGAAAAAAATATTCAAGCCTAGTAAAGCGTAATTTCAATATTGCAATTCACTGTAACATCAGTAATATATAAAATAAATACATGCACGTAGGTAATTATAGGTAACAATATATAATTAACTCACCTGGCAATAATTGAAGAAAGAAGGAAGAGGAAGAAGAGGAAGAGAGGAAGAAGAGGAAACATTAACGGAAACATAGCCTAATAATTTTCATATACAGCATAATTTTGCATCTATTTCTTAATAAATAGTTATTCTGTATTATTCACATTATCAAGTTTAAAAAGAAAGAAATAGAAAAATAATGACAGAATAAGAGATAAACAGCGCAACGTAGCCTATTATCACAATTTAAACACCATATTTACCTGTCTTCCCGTTACTTCCTCATCACTAAATCATCACCACACATTAAAAAGTATATGGAAACACTCACCACACAATGGCAACCTCCCAGGCGTAGTGATGACTGAGAACAATGACGATCACTTGCAGAGTCATTACACACGGCGTTCACATCACCGCTGAGAAGTAATTCCTTGTATAAATTATCAACATCATAAATATTCATCCATACCACGTAATTATATTGAATAAAATGTATGAGAATAATAAGAATAATAAAAATAAAACAATTAATAATGAAACGCAGTAATTATCCCCGCCACCTTACCCCCCCCCCTCTACCCCACACACTCTACCCTAGCCTAGCCTAACACCGCATAATTTCAACACATTTACCTATCTTCCCATCACTTCATCATCACTAATTCATCACCATACATTCACTATCATGTAAAGACACTCACCACACAGCGGCAACCTCCCAGGCGTAGTAATGACCGAGTAAAATGATGATCACTTGCAAACACATCACACGCGGCGCTTCACTGTGAAATCGAAACACGGAGAAGAAATACGACGCCTCTGCACAAATTATCTATTATAAAATTTCATCTCTATCACGTAATTGTATTCAAAAAATGTATGAGAATATTTAGAATAATATAATAAAACATAATTGATAACCATATTAGCAGTAGTTATCACCTCCTTACCCTCCTCCACCCCATCACCCTCTACCCTCAGGCCTCATAGCCTAACCTAACACCACATAATTTCAACATCTTATTTACCTATCTTCCCATCACTTCCTCATCACTAAATCATCACCACAAATTAATAAACATGTAAAGACACTCACCTCACAGCGGCAACCTCCCAGGCGTAGTGATGACCGAGAAAAATGATGATCACTTGCTGATTCTTCCAACATGGCGTCCACCGAAATCGCGACACGGAGGAGGAGTAACCTCTGCGCAATTTATCATCAAATTTCATCTCTATCACGTAATTGTATTTAAATATGTATGATAATTAAAATAATATAATAAAACATAATTGATAACTATGTTAGCAGTAGGACTGAGTAGGTTATCACCTCCTTATCCCCCCCTCTACTCCACCACCCTCTTCCCTCAGGCCTCATAGCCTAGCCTAACACCATACAATTTAAACACCATATTTACCTATCTTCCCATTAATTCTTCATCACTAAATCATCACCACACATTAAAAAGTTTATGGTAACACTCACCACACAGCGGCAGCCTCCCAGGCGTAGTAATGACGGAGAAAAATGATCACTTGTTCATTCGTCAAACATGGCGTCCACTGAAATCGAGAAGGAAGGAGGAGCCTCTGGACAGTGGACAAATTATCATAAAATTTCATCTCTATCACGTAATTGTATTAAAAAAATGTATGAGGATATTAAGAATAATATAATAAAACATAATTACTAACCATATTAGCAGTAGTTATCTAGGGTTGCCATACGTCCCGAATTAGCCGGGACAGTCCCGATTTTAAACCCCCGTCCCGGTGTCCCGGCCGGTTTGTAACATATCCCGGGAGAGAGACAGGACGAGGTCTGAAGTAAAATGGGTCGAAATGTTCAGGGACTTAACGAAAAGAATCTGTCGGTTACTAATCTCAAGCATGTCACAGAGTTTGTATTTTCTTTACCCAGCACCTCAACCCCTGTGGAGAGTGTCTTAGAGGGGGAATAAGGGCCTAACCCCCCCTCTAACCCATCACCCTCTCTCTATCCTTATGCCTAGCAGCCTAGCTTATCATCATATAATTTCAACACCATATTTACCTATCTTCCCATCATTTCCTCATCACTAAATCATCACCACACATTAAAAAGTTTATGGAAACACTCACCACACAGCGGCAATCTCCCAGACTTGGTGATGACCGAGAAAAATGACGATTACTTGTACATTCTTCAAACATGGCGTCCACTGTGAAATAGAGACGGAGAAGGAAGTAGCAGCCTCTGGACAATCTATCATCAAATTTCATCTATACCACGTAATTGTATTAAAAAAATGAATGAGAATAATTAGAATAATATAATAAAACATAATTAACAAGCATATTAGCAGTAGTTATCACTCCCTTACCCCCTTGTAGCATCATCATCCTCTTCTTAGCCTAGCCTAACACCACATAATTTCAACACCATATTTACCTATCTTCCCATCACTTCATCACTAAATCATCACCACATTCACTATCATGTAAAGACACTCACCACATAGCGGCAACCTCCCAGGCTCAGTAATGACCGAGAAAAATTATTATTTATAAGATTCATCACACGCCACGTGGCGCCTGACCTTGAAATCACGACACGAGAAGAGATTAAGGTAATTATCCTTAAAAACTCAATAATTAGTCTACATTATTCTCATTATCACGTTTGAAAAGTATAAATAGAAAGAGAATGTAAGAATACACGAGATAGCTAACGTGTAGAAGCCTAGCCTAACACCACACAATTTAAACATCATATTTAAGGCCTCTTCTATTTGCGTGAATCCGTTTCAGATCACTGAATCTGGGTGGGGCTTGGCCGCTCTGGGCGGGGCTTAGCCGCGAAATCGTGTTCTATTTACCATCTTAATCCGTGATCTGTAACAGATTCCTGAATCCGTCGAATCTGATTTGGGAGGTGGGTTATAGCAGACGACACTCGTTCGCGGGTTTTTTGCACCAGTCTGAGCCAGCCTCTTCTCAGAAGTTAATATTGATATATACCTCCAATAAAACAGTGTATATATACGAGGAAGATAGTAAGCGGTAGAGAAATGTTGTAGAAATGTTACTGTAGGCACAGAATTGTATAATAGTGGTGATGAATATCAAAAACAAAGGAGATATATAACAGCAGCCTCTTCTCGGAATCTATTATTAATATATACCTCCAATAAAAACAGTGTATATATACGAGAAAGATATTAAGTGGTAGAAAAATGTTTCAGAAATACTACTGTAAGCTTAAAATTGTATAATAATGGTGATGAATACCAGAAACGAAGGAGATATAACAGCAGCCTCTAACCGGGTTATTTATTTTCTTGGAATTTTGATATATATACTCCCAAGAAAACAATTTACTTGTACGTGAAAGAGATTAAATGGTACAAAAGTTCTGCATAAATGTTTGCAAAAATATGTATAACCGTAGCATATGAATAGTTAAATAAGATATCCCCAAAGTTTATTTTGGTTAAGGGGAAACTCTACTCTACATTGATATACACAAATGATTCTGACACTCATTACCGTCCCAAATAAATAGTTAATAAGATATCCCCATTCCCCATCTTCTCCCAATAAACATGAGGACATGTGGGAATGTAAGGTTTTTTGGCTGGATGTAAAAGTAAAGTTTTACCCAAATCTAACCTAACCAGGGAAAGCCTATAGGCGCTACAGATTAGACATATATAAAAATAAGAGGTATTTCTTTACAACTACTGCTCCACCTCTTTATTATATGCATGAAATCTTACATACTATACATAGTGTACTCAACACATCTGTGAAGGTTTTAGGCGGTGCTTACCATTATTTACCTCGCAAAATGTCTTTGAAGTTATGTTATGTTGGTTAAGTTAGGTTGAGTTATGATTAGGTTAAGGTTGTTAGGTTAGTTTGCAGTTATGTTATGGTTATGTTAAGTTAGGTTTGGTGCGGTTCAGTTAGGTTCGGTTACATAAGATTTTTACATTTTAATACCCAAACCCCCAAAAAAACTAACTTGCGAACCCTAACTTCCGGGTGATAAAATGTAAAAAATCTTATATAATCGAACCTAACTGAACCTAACCATAACATAACCGTAACCTAACAACTTCAACATAACCATAACTTGACATAATCTAACCAACCTAACATAACCTATCATAATTTCAAAGAAGTTTTGCGAGGTAAAAAAATGGTGAGCACCGCCAGAAACCTTCACAGATATGTTGAGTACACTATGTATAGTATATTTATAATAAAGAGGTGGAGCAGTATTTGTAAAGAAATAATAGGTGTAACATTGTCAAGGTTAACCTTGAGGTTCATCAGACTTGAATCTACTTTTCAAGAATCTAATGGTGTTTTCAATAACACATTTAGTTATATAAAGATTTTTTATTGTACAATAAGCAGGTTGGTGATAATTAGGGATGCCGCTGTCACCCTAAATGCATCAGGAAATAAAAGTTATAACTCTCAACACTTCCTCGGAGAAGTGGCTACCTTAAGAGAGTCATAGTTACTCCCGCCGTTTACCCGCGCTTGGTTGAATCTCTTCACTTTGACATTCAGAGCACTGGGCAGAAATCACATTGCGTCAACATCTATCTCTGACCATCGCAATGCTTTGTTTTAATTAGACAGTCGGATTCCCCTGGTCCGTGCCAGTTCTGAGTTGATCGCTGGGCGCCAGCCGAAGTGGGTTTGGAGCGAGGGACGGTTGCTGCTACTACCAAACCGGAAGACCGGCGGTAGAGAGAACCGGCGCCCCCGCGCCCACGCAGCCTAGCGCGTTCCACGGAAGGGCCGGAGACACGCCGGTCCGAGCTCTCGGCAAGAGTGACGAGAGGGCTAAAACCGCCACCACGAGACTGACTCTCGACACGCTGGGCCGTGATCCCACACCGCAATAATGTGCCAAGCCTCCACGGCCGGTGCTGCGTGAACCCTGCGGATGGATCCCCGTCGTGTACCACCCCGTCGCGCCAGCTTTTAGCACGCGGACGGCGGGAGGAGACCGGGAGCGACGCGAGAGGCCACGCCGGGGCTTTTGAGGGCCCAGAACGACGTGGATACACTCACCGCGAACGCCTTTGCGAACCCGGACCCAACACACCGCCGCCGCACTGACGGACTTGAAAAAGGTAGTGTGACGGTTGGGCAGCGACTGGCCTCTCATTGTTATTGTTTTGATCCAGCGAATCCAAAACAGATTCTGCTGTTCTATTTGCACCCAATTAATCCAAAACAGATTCGGATTCGGAGCAGAATCCGGAGTAGATTATTGAGAACAAATAGAAGAGGCCTTTACCTATCTTCCCATTAATTCCTCATCACTAAATCATCATCACACATTCACTATCATGTAAGGACACTCACCTCAAAGCGAGTCTCCCAGGCTTGGTGATGCCCGAGTAAATGATGATTAGCTGGAGATTTATCACAATGGCGCTCACCATGTGATGGAGGCAGGGAGGAGGAAGGTGGACGCCTCTGTACAATTTATCAACATCATTAAATTTCATCCATACCACGTAATTGTATTCATAAAATGTATGATAATAGTAAGAATAATATAATAAAACATAATTATTAGTTGTAAGTGATGTAGGTAAGGTGTATATTCATTTATTTAGTTGTTAACTATATTTAGACAGGTGAATAATGCGTTGCGTTGATAAATGAGAGAAAAAAACGGAGATAAAAATAGATAGATCGATAAATACAGATAAATAGATAGATGTATGGAGAGATGAATAGATAGATAGATAGACAGATAGATAGAGATAGCGAATGAGAGAAAGAAAAAAGAGAAAGGAAAAAGAGAGAGAGAGAGAGAGAGAGAGAGAGAGAGAGAGACAGTAGCTCACAAAACACTCCCAGTCCCATTTATTTTCTCTCGTTGCAAATGTGATCACGAGTTGGATGAGGAAAGTTTGACCGAGTTTCCCCTTCAATACCCTTCAAAGGAGAACTATCACCCTAGAGAGAGAGAGAGAGAGAGAGAGAGAGAGAGAGAGAGAGAGAGAGAGAGAGAGATGGAGGTGATGGAGTCTATAGAAGGGGGTAAGGGGGGATAACTACTGTTTATATACTTGTTAATTATGTTTCTTTATATTATTCTTATTATTCTCATACATTATTTAAATACAATTACGTGGTATGGCTGAAAATTGATGACGATAATTTATACAAGGAATTTCTTTTCAGTGTTGTAAATTCATAGTGAAACGCTGCGTGTGATGAATCTGTAAGTAATCATCATTTTCTCGTTCATCACTACGCCTAGAGGGTTGCCGCTGTGTGGTGAGTGTCTTTACAAGTTAATGAATGTGTGGTGATGATTTAGTGATGAGGAAGTAAAGGGAAGATAGGTAAA
>JAXIVD010006390.1:15000-24145 GCA_036785275.1 Cancer borealis
TCACGTGCACCACAGCGGAGGTGATGCCGTCGTGCACGCCGTGGAGGACGATGTCGAAGTGGTAGACGTGCAGGCGCGGCACGGCAGCAGGCAGGGAGTCCCAAGGCAGGTCGAGGCGCAGGATGAATGTACCCACACGGCCTGCCTGGCTCAGCAGGCCCTTGGCCAGCACCTCCAGGGTGTCCGCCTTGCTAACACGCACGTTCAGCTCCCCCATAGTGAGGGTGTCAAGGGCGGCGGCGCCTGCAGGGCCAAGGTGTCCCCAGAAGGACACCAGGTTGCCTTGGGGGTGCAGCACCTTGAGGAGGTGGTCTGCAGTCTCCTCGCCGCCCCACGTGTAGTAGTGTTGGTCCAGCTTGAGGTACACGTGGCAGGTGGAACGCCGAGACGCGCACGTCAGGATGGGGGTGAGGTTCTCATAAGGTGCTGTGTGGAAGTGGCCGTCCTCCCCTCGCAGCAGTGTGCCGCCCGTGCTGCCCACCACACGCAGCACGATGGAGGTGGGCGTGAAGGCGGTGTGCTGCAGCAGCATGGCCACGGGGTTGGAGGAGTCACACAGCTCCTCCTCGCTGGGACGCCAGATGTAGTCTTTGGTCATGGCGGCGGCGACCTTGTCCCGCACCAAAGTGTGTCTGCCAGACTCCTCCACCAGGCGCCACATTGTGGTCTCATTGTGCGCTACGGCGGGCACGGACACGATGGCGTCCAACACGGTCTGCACCACCTCATCCGACGCCCGACGCATGCACAGGTGACCCACCACGAAGAGCCACGTGTTCACCCACCTGGCGCCCCACCCGGAGAACAAGATGATGTCGTGGATGCCACGCTTACTATCACGCTTCAAACTGTTCCTGAAGCTTTTGAACTTGCCCAGCACACTGCTGACGGAGGCGTCGCTGGACCGAGTGGCCGTCATCACCTCGTTACTGAGGTAGAGTGCGGCCAGGTACTCCATCTGACTCTTGTGCACGAAGTAGAACTGGTGCCGCACGCCCATCAGGCTGGCGTGCACCTCACACTGCAGGAAGGCTGAAAACATCTGCACCTTGTCCACGCCCTTGGCCTCACAGAGGCTCGTCAGCTGTTGTTGAGTCTCGTCGTCAATCGTGAGCCCCCCTTCCTCCAGCATGCGGTACGCCTCTTGTCCCAGCGCCAGCAACCACGCCTCCACTGAGGCCTGCAGGTCCAGGGTGTGCGGCGCGGCGCTGCTCTGGAGCCTGGTCGCCATCTTGGTGGTACAGAGTCGGAAGATCTCGGAGTAGAGTCTCGTGGCGGAGGTGATATTCGCTATGCGTGTCTTGTCCACCTGCCACAAACACGCGAGGAGGGCCAGTGTGAGGGGCAGCTTGAGGTGGCCGGCGAGGCCGTTGCACGAAGTTCTCAGAAACTTTAGGAACTCATTCTCCTGACGGTGACGCAGAGTCTCGTCGGGCATGAAGGCAGCAAACACCCGCGACGTGAAGGCTCGCCTGCCCACGTCGGAGAAGCCGCGGACGGACAGCTTCATGTGGGACAGGTGGTGCTGCTCAGCCAGCTGCCTCACGTCAGATACATACTCAGGCCGCGTGGTGACGAGGATGCGCGAGCCGCTGGCCGACGAGAACACGTCACGCACCAGCAGCTTGGCTTCCGCCGTGGCCTCGTCCAGGCCGTCAATCACGTACAGCACCGACACCTGCCGCAGCGCCTGCACGATGTCCTTCTCCTCGAAGTGACTGCAGGTGTCCGGCAGTAATGTCTTCTGCAGGAAAGTGACCAGAGAGCTGGAAGTGACGTTCCTCGCCTCGATGTGCAGCAGGATGTCCACGGACCTGAGGGTGGCCACACCGCCCTCGTGGGTGCGCCAATCGTGCAGCAGGAAGCGGCACAGGGAAGTCTTGCCGCAGCCCGCGATGCCGGACAGCACCAGCACGTCGGGCAGCACTCCGGACTCCTCCTCCGTGTCGGGGTTGAGCGTCTGTGCGGTGAGCAGCGTGGCGGCGTGCACGTTCCTGCAGCGGTCCATGATGCAGAGAGGCGTGAACACCTTGCCAACCTTGAGCTGCGGGAAGGCGTCTGAGCTGAGCCACGTGAAGGGGTTCAACACCTGCAGCTTGGAGTAGTGGTCCATCAGCTCACGCTGTCCCTCCATGATGAAGCGACCCACCAGCTCAATGCGAAACTGTTCCACCTTCCCAAAGTACTCCGACGCTTCCAGCACTACGGCCGAGGACAGCATATCATCCAACTCCGCATTAAAGATTCTCCTCAGGTTGTCTACATCCACAGTGAACACATCGCCCACCTCAGTGAGCAGCGCGTCGTAGATGCCCTTGAGGTCGTTCAGGTTCTGAGTGAGTTCCTCATTGTCCAGCACCACGTGTTCGTGACACACACGGTTCCTCACGTTCTTCACGTCCCGCAAGGCGCGCCGCAACACGTCCGGCACGTTCAGGTCCTCGAACAGCTTGTGCATCAGCTTGGACAGCAGCGACACATCCATGTCTGCCGTCTCGAAGGGCTGCTGCAACACTGTCCGCTCATCGGGGTTAAAGTTCTGCCGGAACTTAGTGTTGGACCACCCGAGGATGTGGTGGCAGTAGTCAGCCACGGAGGCGGGCCAGGTGTCCACAAGGGCGACGCGGGCACGGGCCTGCACCACCTCGAACACCGCCTTCAGCACTCGTTTGCTGGTCTGCGTGGCAGCCTTGTACAGCCTGCCGAAGTTCACGTCCTGGAGGGTGTAGCCTGGAGGGCAAGGCGGGGTGTCCTCCCTCACCAGGCGGGCCCCCGGGGGTGAAGGAGCCATGCCTAACACTGCACTAAAGGTGACGGGATGCAGGGAGGAAGTTCAACCAAAACATCGCCACCACACAACTTAGTCCCCTTGATTACACTCCATTTTCTTTATCCACCACAGAAAGAAAACGGGGAGTCGTCCGTTACCAGCAATTCATTGTCTTTTGCATCACCTTAGTCGTCCCTGCTTCACCAACACAAGTCACCACCATCAGTACACATAAACCAGAAGTCATTCCCTCACACAACACACGTCAACACCACACCACACCACACCACACCACACCACACCGCAGGCCTGAGGCGGAACACACACCGTCTCCTCACAGCCTCACCACCACAGTCACCACCACCACCACACTCCTGACCCCAGTCACCACACGTCTTGTACACCTCATCACCGTGCACCACCACGTCCCCACAACTCTTCACAACCTCCCCGTGTCCTTGTCAATATTAAGTAATCTTAGCATACCCGGGACGCCTCACAGTATCACACAATAGATAAAACGCAGTAGGAGCCTCACCCTGCAACACGTCTGGCAATGTGTCTCGTTTTCACCCTCAACACCCCAAGGCTCACAAGGTTATCCAAACACAGTGATATAATGATTATCAGCTATTGATTCACTGATAAATATAAGTAGAAAGGTTTTAGTTATAGATTCATGGTGTGTTTATCTATACTTTGACACGATGAAGTGATAAGATTGGTGTATTAATTGGTTTTAATGGATAACTCTTCTATTATTAGTTACCAGATGTCGCTATACAAGGATAAGTTTGTATCTATATGTTTCAAAATATATTACTTAATTTGGATGATGTAATTATACTCATTATTTCACTTATCGTTGTTATTTCCTCTATATATTTTTCTTTTTTGTTTATGTTGTAATTTGTATTCGTCATTTACAGTAATTTTAGATCAAAGAAAATAATGTGAAGTAATTGGAATGTTGTGGAATTGAGTCATAGTTGCGTGTTTTTTTTTTTTACACGTCTCTCTGTCATAACACACACAAACACACACACACACACACACACACACACACACACACACACACACACACACACACACACACACACACACACACACATCTTGTCAAGTATAGTCAATTTCTTTCTTTCTTCTTTCTCCTTCCGTATCCTCTCTGTTACTTGACATCCTCCGCCTCCTCCTCCTCCTCCTCCTCCTCCTCTTCCTCCTCTTCTTCCTCCTCCTCCTCCTCCTCCTTGTAGACAGTGAGGTTATGACAATATGTACTTAATGAATACTTCTTAATGACTCTCTCTCTCTCTCTCTCTCTCTCTCTCTCTCTCTCTCTCTCTCTCTCTCTCTCTCTCTCTCTCTCTCTCTCTCTCTCTCTCTCTCTCTCTCTCTGTTATCATTTTCATTTCCTTTATACTGTTCCATTCACTCCCTCCCTTCCCTCCTCCTCCTCCTCCTCCTCCTCTTCTTTATAGGTCAAAAAACGCCGAGCGGACGAGAGCAGCAAAGACATCATAGTTTCTCCGTGTAATGCCACCACTGAGCCAAATAATAATGTCACAGCTGATCCAATTACTAACGTCACCACTGATCCTAATGCTAATGACGCTACTGATCCGAATATTAAAGTTTGTTATGTAAATGCTCGCAGCATCAGAAATAAATTCACTGATCTTGAAGCTCTCGCCGCAATGGATCAGTACCATATCATAGGAGTCACAGAATCATGGTTAGACACGTCGAACAGAGATTACATTGCAGAATTTCAGTTATCCGGTTATACAATTTTTAGCTGTGAAAGAGAAAACAAAATTGGCGGTGGTGTAATCCTATATATTCACAGCTCGCTCCATCCGATCTCCCTTAAAACAGAACCCATCAACGGAGTGGACACAGTTTTCATCGAATTAAAGAGTAACTCGAGCAGAAAAATACTTGGATTGATTTACAGATCACCAGGAAGACCCGCTGAAATTGACCGTTTGCTTTTCGAATCAATCTCCGAAACAATTAGTCAATGTGAAACAATCATTATGGGCGATTTTAACTTGCCAGTAACGAGATGGGAAAATCCGTTAAGATCACATGCAGGACACGACCTGTACACGAATTTATTAGAGAGCGAATTACATCAACACGTTCATGAACCGACGCGCGACTTAAATACCCTTGACCTCATTCTTTCAACAAGCGAAGAGATAGTCAGTAACGTAAATGTTGGCCCAGTTTTCAGCTCAAGCGACCATCGGATAATTACGTTCAACTTGAAAATGAAGGAAATAAAAGTAAATGACAATAAGGAGAGGGTACCAAATTACCAAAGGGCAAATTCCACCAGAATGCGGACAATTCTAGAAGACACTGACTGGAGTGAACTGTTGTCAGAGTCAGAATCAGATATTGATAGGTCATGGGAGGCCTTTACCACAAAGCTGAACGAAGCTATTAGAGTATGTGTACCGTATCGTTACAGACGTTCAGCAAGGAAGAATAAACCAAAATGGTGGAACGATGAGATAAAAAACAGCCTCTCTCTCAAAAAACACGCGTACGATAAGTATATATCAACTAAAAACCAAGATAACAAAGTTGAGTTTGACAGAGTTCGTCGCGAAACTAAGAGACTAATAAAGCGCAGCAAGAATAACCTTGAAGAATATATAGCGGAATCATGTAAATCTAATCCTAAAGAATTTTATAGTTTTGTTAAGAGTAAAAAAGCCCTTACTTGTAATATCGGTCCACTTACTAAAGGACAAGGAAATCACACAAACGACAAAAATGAAATGGCTACAATCCTAAACAACTTTTTTGCATCCGTATTTACAGAAGAGAATTGTTCATCGTTTCAACCACTCGAGACTAGAAGAACCGAAAACTTCTTAAATGATTTACTCATCGTAGAAAATGACGTTGAACAAAAAATCGATAAGATGAAAACTAATAAAATCCCTGGACCAGATAAAATTTCCCCGAAAATCTTGAAAGAGGTCAAGCATCAGATCAGTAAACCGCTTGCAATCATATTCAATAAATCCTTAAGGATTGGTAAAGTTCCATCAGATTGGAAACGTGCTAATGTAACCCCAATCTTCAAAAAGGGAGACAAGTCACAACCCGGAAATTATAGGCCAATCAGTCTGACGTCAGTAGTATGTAAATTAATGGAGACAATCATTCGTGACAATATGGTGAAATTCCTTGAAGACAACGATATAATTAAACCCTCACAACATGGTTTCCGTAATAAACGTTCATGTCTAACTAACTTATTAGACTTCTTTTACAATGTTTTTGACACGTACGATGAAAGCAGAGCAGTAGATATCATATATCTGGATTTTCAAAAGGCCTTTGATAAAGTTCCCCATCAACGCTTGCTTAACAAACTAAAGACTCACGGTATCTCTGGTAGCATCTACAATTGGCTTCAGGACTGGCTCTCTGAACGTAAACAGAGAGTAGTCTTAAACGGTGTCTCCTCTCAATGGTTAAACGTAAAAAGTGGCGTACCACAGGGTTCAGTACTTGGCCCTATTTTGTTTCTGATATATGTTAATGACATAGATGATGGAATCTCATGCAAAATATCAAAATTCGCTGACGATACGAAAATTGCCAGTTAAGTAACTTCGACAAGTGACAGAGAAGTCTTACAATCAGACCTTGATCGACTAACGTCTTGGGCCAATAAATGGCAAATGAAATTTAACGTTGATAAATGTAAGGTACTACATATCGGAAGAAATAATGATCACGTTCAGTACCAAATGAATGGAAAACTACTTTCTGCAGTGAACAAGGAAAAAGATCTAGGAATCACAATATCAAGCGATTTAAAACCCAGTCAGCATTGCTCAGAGGTAGTTAAAACCGCTAACAGATTGGTCGGCTTTATTGGGCGTACTTTTGAAAATAAATCAGAAAAAGTCATATTAAAACTGCATAATTCACTAGTACGACCTCATCTTGAATATTGCGTACAGTTCTGGTCCCCATATTACAGAAAGGACATTGACAAACTGGAAAGAGTCCAGCGTAGAATAACGAAAATGATTCCAAGGCTGAGAAATAAACCTTATGAAGAAAGACTTAAAGAATTAAACTTATTCAGCCTCGAAAAACGAAGGATGAGAGGAAATTTAATTGAAATGTTCAAGATAATTAAAGGATTTGATAATATCAATGCAGAAGATTACATTACTTTTGATCGATCAAATATAACAAGAAGACGTCATACTTTTAAGATTACTGGTAAAAGATTCACATCAAACGAAGCCAAACATTTCTTTTTCAATCAGATCGTTAACGTTTGGAACTCCTGCCCGCCAATGTCGTCGACAGTAAAACAATTAATACATTCAAAAATAGACTGGGACAAATACTTATAAGCCAATCCGCCAACTAAAACATTATTCGTCAACATAGTAAACTTTGAGCAAGTTCCTTCTAATGTACAGTAATTACAAAATCTCGATTCGGAAGGACGTCGCTAGGGGCCTGACATCGCTTGCCAGGAAGTAGTGTTAGTGACAGTAGTAATAGGCTAGTCTAATCTAATTCCACGCATTTATTTATTTATTTATACTTATATTGCATGGTTGGCCTTCCTCTCCTGCCAGTCGTGGCTGGTGGGAGAATCCCTCACCCTTACTACTCTGTATCCTTCATCCCAGATTAGATAGTGTAGTCTAGTTTATCACAAACAGCCTCGTAAGGGCCAGTAGGCCTGTTGCTGTTTGTTCTTCCTATGTGTTCCTATGTGTTCCTCCTCCTCCTCCTTCCCAAACACATTCTTCCCAGACTTCTTAACATATTTCTTCCTTCCTAACTCCCTCCTTCCTTTCAGTGGCAAAAAAAAAAAAAGGTATTGGATTCCTTGCTTATCTGAACGTAATAATAATAATAATAATGATAATGATAATAATATAATAATAATAATAATAATAATAATAATAATAATAATAATGATGATGATAATAGGACTAATTTGCTTCTTGATCGTAAATGACTAGGTAATGAGGTTGACTTATGTAGTTATTTATCGTTTAATTGCATCATCATCATCATCATCATCATCATCATCATCATCATCATCATCATCATCATCATCATCATCATCATCATCATCATTATCACAATATCTCAATTATCTGCATTTTGTATCAAGGAAGAATAAAAGGACGAGAGGAAGGAAGGTAAAGAAAGGAAAGAGGAAGAAGAAGAAAAAGAAGAAGAAGAAGAAGAAGAAGGAAGAGGAGGAGGAGGAGGAATCTTGGCTCTCAACTGGGGGATAAAAATGAGGGAAAAAAAGGAAAAAAGAGGGAAAAAAAGGCGTTTTGGGCAGTAGATGAAATGGATTTATGAATCTTCTTTCTAAACCTTATGTGGAGGAGGAGGGAGGAGAGGGAGGAGGAGGAGGAGGAAGAGGAGGAGGAGGAGAAGAGAGAGAGGAGGAGGAAAAATAAGGACAATATAGGACAAAAAATAGAAGAGGAAAAATAGGGGAAGTGTGTTATTAAAGTGAAAGAGAGAGAGAGAGAGAGAGAGAGAGAGAGAGAGAGAGAGAGAGAGAGAGAGAGAGAGAGAGAGAGAGAGAGAGAGAGAGAGAGAGAGAGAAAGAGAGAGAGAGAGAGAGAGAGAGAGAGAGAGAGAGAGAGAGAGAGAGAGAGAGAGAGAGAGAGAGAGAGAGAGAGAGAGGAAAATTGATAAAGAGGGAATAAGAAAGTAAATAATGAATTAGAGAGAATGAGAGAATGATATTTTTTTAAAGCTATCTCTCTTTCTCTTTTGTTTTTTCTCATTTATCTTTTCTTTCCTTACCTATTCTATCTTTATCTCTTTTTTTTAAATCAATTTTTATATTCATCTTTATTTATTTATTTATTTATTCCATTTTCTTTTCATTTTTTATCCGTTACATGTTTGCTACGAGTAATTAGTGACGTCATTATGTTATCTTGCCTGTGATTGGCTGACAGGATCGTCCATTGACCAATCAGAGAGCAGGGAAACTATCGTCTTAGTAATTAGTGTTTTGTGGGTGATTTGCTAATTAACGATAAATAGTTAATAATATAATTACCAAACACGCACATACACCCATTATACATCACACGCACATACACACACGTACCCACACACGCACATACATACACACACATGCACGCAAGCACGCACATAGGCACACACGCAAGCCACAGAAAATTACGTTTTAAATCTCTCTCTCTCTCTCTCTTCTCTCTCTCTCTCTCTCTCTCTCTCTCTCTCTCTCTCTCTCTCTCTCTCTCCTTCGCTTCTTAGGGGGGGAAAGGGAGATGGGGGGCAAAAGGGGGTTGAATGGGGGTTAAGGGGGTTTAAGGGGGGTTAGAG
>JAXIVD010006391.1:0-15000 GCA_036785275.1 Cancer borealis
TAGTAGTAGTAGTAGTAGTAGTAGTAGTAGTTGGGGAGAAAGTGTCGGAGTGGGTGAAAGAGGTGGAAGTCCTGTCTGACATGGCCAGGACAGAACCACACGCAGCCTACTCAGCATTCACGCATGGCCTACAACACCGATGGAGCTTTGTCATGCGCATCATCCCAGGCATCAGCCCTCTCCTCAGACCCCTGGAAAACTCCATCAGGAACACCTTTCTACCAGCGCTGATGAGATCCCGCGTCCTGGGGGAGGACGAGAGGACATTGCTGACACTTCCACCAAGACTGGGTGGGATTGGGATCACATCCCCTGAGACACTGGCCGATGAAGAGAATTTAAACTCCATCAACCTCACCAGATCCCTCACTGAAAAAATCGTAGCTCAAGACGCACATGGTGAAACAGACCAGAATGCGATCTTGGAGCTAAGAAAAAACATCTCAAGAAACAGGCAAAGAGCACAAGGGGAAATGTTGGAACAGCTAAAATACATCCTGCCAGCGGATACCGTGAGGAAAATTCACACTGCACAGGAAACGGGAGCTTCCAACTGGCTAACATGCCTACCTATCAGAGCAAAAGGCTTCAGCCTTAACAAACAAGAATTTGTAGATGCCATTGCTCTGAGGTATGGCTGGCCAGTGGAGGGAATTCCCAACACCTGTGCATGTGGATCCCCGAACGATGTCAACCACACCATGACCTGTAAAAAGGGGGGATTCGTGTGCATCAGGCACGACGAGGTGAGGGATGTGACGGCCAGCATGCTCAGGGAGGTGTGCCGCGACGTCTCCACTGAACCAACTCTTCTTCCCCTGGACGGTGAACACATGCGGTACAGGACGGCCAACACCGCCAACGAGGCCCGGGTGGACATAAGTGCTCGTGGATTCTGGACCAGAGGACAGAGAGCCTTCATGGACATCAGAATCTTCAATCCTATGGCCGCCTGCCACCGAGAGCTCTCCCTGGAAACTGCCCACCAGAGGAATGAGCAGGAGAAAATCAGGGCATATGGGGAAAGGATTCTGCATGTTGATCAGGGCAGCTTCACGCCCTTGGTCTTCACCACGTCCGGCGGGATGGGCTCCAAGGCCAAGTGCTTCTATTCAAGACTAGCAGATATAACTGCAGAAAAGAAGCACCAGCCAAGGAGCCACGTTGTCGCCTGGATGAGATGCCGTCTCTCTTTCTCCCTGCTCAGGTCTGCCCTCCTTTGTCTCAGGGGTACTCGATACTCTGCCCCCACAGCCACCGATACAGCTGGCCTGGACTACCAGACCACTGTAGTAGAGAGTGGCATAAAAGTGTAGACAACATAGTTATATAGATATGTAAATAAGTATTGTATTTAAGTAAATAGTAGATAAGTAGTAGTAATATGGTTGGATGCCACAGTCAGTGGCGACCAGAGTTGGGACCACTGACCTCCAATTCGTGGAGCCCTCGTCTATTTAATAAATAAACATGGGGTGGAGGTATCTGTAGTAGTAGTAGTAGTAGTAGTTTAAAAAAAAGTAGTAGTAGTAGTAGTAATAGTAGTAGTAGTAGTAGTAATAGTAGTAGTAGTAGTAGTAGTAGTAGTAGTAGTAGTAGTAGTAGTAGTAGTAGTAGTAGTAGTAGTAGTAGTAATAGTAGTAATAATGACTGGTTAATAATGGTGGTTATGGTGATGGGAGTAGTGGTAGTGGTAGTAGTAGTAATAGTAGTAGTAGTAGTAGTAGTAGTAGTAGTAGTAGTAGTAGTAGTAGTAGTAGTAGTAGTAGTAGTAGTAGTAGTAATAATGACTGGTTGCCCATGCAAATAAAAAGGGTGGAGGTATCTTTAAATGTAGTAGTAGTAGTAGTAGTAGTAGTAGTAGTAGTAGTAGTAGTAGTAATAATGACTGGTTAATAATGGTGGTTATGGTGATGGGAGTAGTGGTAGTGGTAGTAGTAGTAATAGTAGTAGTAGTAGTAATAGTAGTAGTAGTAGTAATAGTAGTAGTAGTAGTAGTAGTAGTAGTAGTAGTAGTAGTAGTAGTAGTAGTAGTAGTAGTAGTAGTAGTAATGACTGGTTAATAATGGTGGTTATGGTGATGGGAGTAGTGGTAGTGGTAGTAGTAGTAGTAGTAGTAATAGTAGTAGTAGTAGTAGTAATAGTAGTAGTAGTAGTTGTAGTAGTAGTAGTAGTAGTAATAATGACTGGTTAATAATGGTGGTTATGGTGATGGGAGTAGTGGTAGTAGTAGTAGTAGTAATAGTAGTAGTAGTAGTAGTAGTAGTAGTAGTAGTAGTAATAATGACTGGTTAATAATGGTGGTTATAGTGATGGGAGTAGTGGTAGTGGTAGTAGTAGTAATAGTAGTAGTAGTAGTGGTAGTAGTAGTAGTAGTAGTAGTAGTAGTAGTAGTAGTAGTAGTAGTAGTAATAATGACTGGTTAATAATGGTGGTTATAGTGATGGGAGTAGTGGTAGTGGTAGTAGTAGTAATAGTAGTAGTGATAGTTTAATTGGTCGTTTGGTAGTCAACACGTGATAGCTTGACTAGTGATCACTGTGATAATAACTAGTGCAAACCATATTGATCTTTACAACCTAAGTGCCGTGACTATTGCAGTGGTGATAACAATTACACCAATAATAGCCACGACACGCGTACAGAGATTATTACACTGCAGAGAATGATAATGATGATAGAGGTAGTCACAAAAAATTATATATAAGACTATAACGCTTGCTGCAATATGAAAGACAAAGAGTTAGCTCTGCATCGCAATAACCTTCACCTCTGTGCCTTTGTGCCTCCTTACCCCTTCCGCACTAAAGGAAACAAAAAGGATGAACAAACATCAGCACACCTTCCATTGTGAGAGACATAGGATAGAAAAGACCAAGGTTTTCCCCACCCATACATAAACACAAAGCATAGACATAATTTAACATCGAATAACAATAACAGTGAAAGAAAAAAGCATGAAAAGTGAAGGATATCGATGTTAAACCCCGTCTAATCTTTTATCCTTGGTGTTCAAACCCTTTCCAGTGAGATCGTTGTATGAACCTTGTCTCCTTCAGAGCCTTTAACCTGTTGCTGGCGGGGCTCGAGTTTTCCTGGCTTGAGTTTCCTAAGTGTCTCCCCATCGTATATCCGCTGGTGTGGAAGGCATTTGGCAGGAAAGGCGGCAGGAACGTGACCCTTTTACTATGTTATCCCGCATCTGGTTGTCCTGTTGGGTTTACTAAAGCTCTTTTTGGTTGTAAATATTGTTTGGTTGTGGTTATTTTCCGGTGAGATGTTAGGGTAAATTAGATCTCTTATTATGTGTTTGGGTTATGTGTGTGTTTGTGTGTGTTGGTTGTGTGTCTAGGTGTATATGTGTGTGTGTGTGTGTGTGTGTGTGTGTGTGTGTGTGTGTGTGTGTGTGTGTGTGTGTGTGTGTGTGTGTGTGTGTGTGTGTGTGTGTGTGTGTGTGTGTGTGTGTGTATATATGTGTGTGTGTGTGTGTGTGTGTGTGTGTGTGTGTGTGTGTGTGTGTGTGTGTGTGTGTGTGTGTGTGTGTGTGTGTGTGTGTGTGTGTGTGTGTGTGTGTGTGTGTGTGTGTGTGTGTGTGTGTGTGTGTGTGTGTGTGTGTGTGTGCAGGAAAGCCTTTAGAATGGGAGTTTAAAAGGCGCATCAAATTACGTTGAGCGGCTTGGTTATTGCATAGTAAACCTCTTTTATGTGTGGGATTACGTGCAGAAGACGGTGTACAGCCTCTGCTTCTCCAGCACCGCCTATTGCAACATCTCCCAAGCCTGTACAAAGGAAATATATACGTTTTAATATCTGTACGGAATTCAGTTGTTTTTCATTTCCTCGTACTCTGAATGCGATTATGTTCTTCTATTGCTCGCTCAGAATCCGTTTTCTGAGAGATTTATTTGTAGGATGATTATTATGGTGGTTTGACTGATTTATTTTTTGTTTATTTATCTTTTTTTTTTTCTTCGTATGTGATTTGTTAAGAAAATTTGAGTTTAAGTGATGATCGATATTCGTAATTTTCTTCCTTAGGTAAACAAGTTTGAGATTTATTATCATTATTTTTTTTAATACATAATTTGGGAAGATTGATTGATGTTTCCACGAACACACACACACACGCACACACGCACCCACGCACCCACGCACGCACGCACGCACACACACACACACACACACACACACACACACACACACACACACACACACACACACACACGTGTGTGTGTGTGCTATTCAATATTCAGTTGCGAACGACAAAATAAAAAAGGTGGGGGCGTTCTTTTTTACGTGAAAGCCAGTCTTAACCCTACAGTCTAGCAAACTGAAAAAATAGATAACGTAGATGTTATATTTTTACAATTGAAAACACGTTCTAAGAAAATTATTATTGGACTCATTTATAGACCACCAGCACACAATAATAATAGCGATAGAAAATTATTCGACCAGATAATCGAAGTAAGTAATTCATTTGAAAGCGTAATCTTTGGAGACTTTAATCTTCCTGTAACTTCATGGGGAAATTCTCTTAAATCTCATATGGGTCACGACTTATATAATAATTTATTAGAGAGTGGCTTAAGTCAGCACGTAAGCAAACCCACGAGAGGTGATAATATACTAGATCTTGTATTTTCAACAAACGACGGTCTAGTAAGTAACGTTAATACGGGCCCTGAATTCAGTACCAGCGACCATAAAATTGTCTCTTTTAACATAAATCTCGAAGTTTACAAAGATAACGTAAGCGAAGAACTTATCTTCATGTATCGCAAAGGTAACTTTGAAAAACTGAGAAAGCTTTTAGCAGATACTGATTGGAGCATAGTAGACAACGAAACCAATGTAAATAGATCGTGGGAAAAGTTTTATAACATCTTAAATGAAGCCGTTAAAGTATGCATTCCCGTTTGTAAGAGACGTCCACGTAAAAATAAAAATATTAATAAACCAAAATGGTGGAATAGCCAGATTGAGGCAGGATTATTACTTAAAAAGCGGGCACATGATAAATATTTACTATCACAAAACGAAAACGATAAAATAGAATACGAAAGACTAAGACGCGAAACAAAAAACATGATTAGACGAAGTAAAAAAGATCTCGAAATATATATTGCGAATAAAACTAAATCCAACCCCAAGGAATTTTATACCTACGTACGTAATAAAAAAGTTATCACAACTAATATTGGCCCACTCCACCTAGAAAACGGTAAGGAAATAAATACAGAATCAGAAATGGCTGAAGTACTAAATTATTATTTTGCATCCGTTTTTACTGTTGAAGACACCGATGAAATCCAGGAAGTAACCCCAGCTAAACCTAACTTAATTCCTTTAAGCGATTTTCACTTTACTGAGGATATAATAACTAAGGCACTTGATAAAATTAAAGTAAATAAAACTCCTGGTCCTGATTGTATTGCACCGAGAGTCTTAAAAGAGGCAACATTTCAAATCAGCAAACCTCTTGCAATACTATTTAATAAATCTTTAAATTCTGGAAAAGTTCCCGACATTTGTAAATTAGCAAATGTTACCCCTATACAAAAGAAAGGATATAAAACACTACCGATTAACTACAGACCAATCAGCCTCACATCCGTAGTTGGTAAATTAATGGAAACTATAATACGCGATAAACTAGTGACTTTTCTTGAAGAAAATAGCATGATTAATGATTCTCAACATGGTTTCCGAAACAAACGATCTTGCTTAACGAATCTTCTTGACTTTTATAACGATGTATTCAACATTTATGACGAGACAAAAGCGGTCGATATAATTTATCTCGACTTTCAAAAAGCGTTTGACAAAGTTCCCCACAAACGGTTATTAAAAAAAAATTAGAATCACACGGCATATCTGGAAATATTCTTAAATGGGTTGAAGACTGGCTTTCCGAAAGAAGACAACGCGTTGTCATAAACGGTAAATCATCTAACTGGCGAGACGTTAAAAGCGGGGTGCCACTGGGCTCAGTACTTGGTCCCATTCTTTTTCTAATTTACGTAAATGATATTGATGAAGGCCTCACTTGTAAAATATCAAAATTTGCCGACGATACGAAAATCACGAGTAAAGTAACTACAACCGCCGATAAACTACAATTTCAATCAAACCTCAACATGTTAGTCAATTGGTCAAAGAAATGGCAAATGAAATTTAATGTCGATAAATGTAAAGTTTTGCATATCGGTAGCAATAATCAATTCAATAAATATACAATGAATGACTCTGAACTTTCCAAGGTTAACCATGAAAAAGATTTAGGGATAACTATTAGTAACGACCTCAAACCAGATAAACATTGTTCAGACGTTGTAAAAAAAGCTAACAAACTGGTCGGTTTCATCGGTAGAACTTTTGATTATAAATCTGAAAAAGTTATCCTTACATTATATAATGCACTCGTACGCCCTCATCTAGAATATTGCATTCAATGTTGGTCACCATACTATAAAAAAGATATTAATAAGCTGGAGAGAATACAAAGAAGAATTACTAAAATGATCCCAAGACTGCGAAACAAGTCTTACGAAGAACGTCTAAAGGAGCTGAACTTATTCAGTTTATCCAAACGTAGGCTACGAGGGGATCTAATTGAGGTTTTTTAAATTTTCCATGCTTTTGATAATATTAACATAAACGATTATGTAACTACCGATCTCACAAGCTCCACCCGTAACAATGGCTTCAAGATCATTGGTAAGCGCTTTATATCAAATGAAGCGAAGCACTTTTTCTTCAATAGAATCGTAAATGTTTGGAATTCTCTCCCAGCACAAATTATCAACAGTACTACAATTGAATCATTTAAGAAAAAACTCGATAAGCACTTAGCATCTGTTCACCAAGTCGAATATTTCACTATTGCGTAAATTTATTTATTTATTTATTTATTTTATTTTTTTTTTAGCATAGATTACTCCTTGTTTTTTATTTTTTTCCTATACAAATTCCATGTTAGTTTTTTCATGCTACATGGTATCACTTCCTCTTCCGGCCAGCTTCGGCTGGAGCCTTCCACTTTGCTGTCCTTTTGTCTCTATCACGTAGATATTATAGTAGTAGTAGTATAGCTAAACAGACAGCCTCGTTAGGTCCAGTAGGACTGTTGCTGTCTGTTCTTCCTTTGTACTCCTTTGTACTCCTTCTCCTCTCTCTTCCTCTCTCCTTTCCTCCCTACACAGAGCCTTCCACCTTTCTCTCCCTCCCTCCCTACAGCCTCCACCTTCCCTTAGTTCCCTTAACATGTGACTAAGTATTATCATTATTATTATTATTATTATTATTATTATTATTATTACATGTATAATCATTGTTATAATTATTATCATTATTATTATTACATGTATAATCATTGTTATCATTATTATTAGTTTCAGGTATAACTTCGTATTTGCAATGTATTTAAAGGTATTATAAAAGAGGGTTTATGTTTTCAGCGGAAGTTTAAAGTATAAATATAAAATCTTTATTTTAATATTTTTTTTCCTAGTGTCAAGGATTATTTTAGGGAATTATTAGTTTTAGTTTTGCTCTTTTCTTCCCATTATTATTTTCTCTCTATCTCTTCCTTCCTTCCTTCCTTCCTTCTTCTCATTATTATTATCATTATTATTATTGTCATTGTTGTTATTGTTGGTAATTTTCATATCTCTATTATTTATTTTCTTTTTTTCCCGTCACACACACACACACACACACACACACACACACACACACACACACACACACACACACACACACACACACACACACACACACACACACACATACACACACACACACACACACACACACACACACACACACACACACACAGACACACACGAGACAGTATGCCAACTAAAGGCAATGGAACATTACAGAGGTGTGAACACATGGCTGTAGGGTGTCAGCGCTGGGCTTAAAGTCTCACGTGGGATCAGGAATATTAGTTTGGTTCAGGTTTAGTTGAACAGACTACTACTGCTACTCCTACTACTACTACTCCTACTATTACTACTGCTACTGCTACTACTACTGCTACTCCTACTACTACTACTCCTACTATTACTACTGCTACTGCTACTACTACTGCTACTCCTACTACTGCTACTCCTACTACTACTACTACTACTACTCCTACTACTACTACTACTACTACTACTGGTACTCCTATTACTACTACTACTACTCTTCCTACTACTGCTACTCCTACTACTCCTACTACTACTACTTCTGCTACTCCTACTACTGCTACTGCTACTCCTACTACTAGTACTGCTACTTCTACTGCTACTCCTACTACTACTCCTACTGCTACTCGTACTACTACTACTACTGCTACTCCTACTACCCCTCCTCCTCCTCCTACTACTACTACTACTACTACTACTACTAGTACTGCTACTACTATTACTTTTACTATTACTACTACTACTACTACTACTACTACTACTACTACTCCTACTACTACTGCTACTCTTACTACTACTACTACTACTACTACTACTACTACTACTACTACTGCTACTCTTACTACTACTACTGCTACTCCTACTACTACTACTGCTACTTCTACTACTACTACTGCTACTCCTACTCCTACTACTCCTCCTACTACTATTACTACTACTGCTACTACTATTATTATTACTATTACTACTACTACTACTACTACTACTACTACTACTACTACTACTACTACTACTACTACTATTACTACTACTTCTATCACTATCATTACTAAGCCTCCTCCTCCTCCTCCTCCTCCTCCTCCTCCTCCTCCTCCTCCTTCTCCTCCTCCTCCTCCTCCTTTGTGATCTGCCATATCCCCCCCTGTCATCCCCATCCCCACAACCCGTCATCATCATCATCGTCCTCGTCCTATTTTCCCATTGCGTCTCTCCGTTCGTTGTCTTCTTCTCTTCCTCTTCCTCCTCCTCCTGCTCCTCCTCCTCTCTACCAGCTGCTTCTTTGTGTCCTCGTCCCCTTGAATGTCCCTCCATTTATTTGTCTGCTTGATCTCTCTCTCTCTCTCTCTCTCTCTCTCTCTCTCTCTCTCTCTCTCTCTCTCTCTCTCTCTCTCTCTCTCTCTCTCTCTCTCTCTCTCTCTCTCTCTCTCTCTCTCTCTCTCTCTCTCTCTCTCTCTCTCTCTCTCTCTCTCTCTCTCTCTCTCTCTCTCTCTCTCTTTCTCTCTCTCTCTCTCTCTCTCGTAGCAATGAGTTCAAGTTAAACGGATTTCTATTGAAAAAATGAAAGGCATAAAATGGTTCATAAACGTGAGGCTTAACGACCTTACAGTTAGTGTATATAAGATTGAAAATCGTGTGAAGGTTACATAAGGATGTGGAAAAAGGGCATCAAGACCAAGAAGGTGACTTGTGATTATTTACTGTATATTTTAATTCTTATGTTATAGACGCATAAGGACTAAACTTACATATTTACAAACAAACAGAGGAGGATGGAGATAGGATATCATCACTACATATTATAGTTAAGATGTTATGGACACATAGAGACAACACTTGGTAATTTCAACACACACACAAGAGGCAAAAGACAACAGTGGTTGGAGTTAAACACATACACTTTTGCACCAACAGGTTGGACCCACACACAGGTTGGATCTACAGATTTACTACTCAATCAAACTACCTCAATATTCTGGGCCTATTTTGGGCACCTTAGGTTTTCACCGTGTCTTATTTAGGTATGGGAACTTGTTGATTGAATTTTTGGATTCATCTTAGAGCACAATGAACGAAAATAACGGTAATTTTGATGTGACCAGTAATTTCTACGATGTCCTGGGCGTGGCGGCCGACGCCACCCCAGAAGAAATACGGAAACAGTTCCGCCGTCTCGCCCTTGTCACACACCCGGACAAGAACCCCGATGACGTGAAGGCGGCCACTGTAAGGTTCCAGCTGCTCCAACGAGCTGTGGACACTCTGTCGGACCCCGAAAAGCGGGCGAGGTATGACGCCAAGCACGGGAGGCACCAACGCCAGTCCCGGCAGGCGCGGAAGGACAAGGCCAAGCCCTCCTCCTCTTCCTCCTCCTCCTCCTCCTCCTCCTCCTCCTCCTCCTCCTCCTCCTCACACTCTTCTTCTTCCTCCTCTTCACACTCTTCTTCTTCTTCTTCATCTTCTAAATCTTCCCGCAGGTTTTCCTTCTCTTCCTCTCCAACCTATACCTTCTCTTACAAAACTACAGGAGCAGAGGAGGTCTCGGCCAAGGAAAGCAAAGCAAGAAAGCGAAGGCGACAGAGGCAGAAACAGCAGGAGCAGCGGAACTGAACGTGCCGCCAACACGGACCGGGAACTTGTCTGGGCTGTGACAAGCCGAGGTGAGGCGCCGAGCGGAAATTTCCTGTTACCGTCATCCGCGCGCGAATCTATCTATCTCTCTTTCTATACGCCACATAGAAAGAGAAATAAATAGATTTAAAAAAATTAAAAACTCGATGATTACGACTTGCTCAGCTGGTAGGTAGGTAGTTAATTAGTTGTTAAATAGGTCGGCAGGTAGGTAATTAGATAGGTAGTTAATTAGGTAGTTAGTTAGGTAGTTAGATACCTAGGTGGTTAGAGAGGTAGTTGTTAAGTTAATATACGTGAGTGGGTTCCAGACAGCTGAAAAGGAAAGTAAACTGAAAATCAACCAAACAAATTAAAAGGAAACCACATTTTATATAGTTTGTTTTCGTTGTCGGGTCATGTTCTTTTCGGTAGTAACGGATAAAAAAAAAATTAAATAAATAAACGAAAAAATATACATAAAAAAATAAGGATAAAAAATCAATAAAAAAATAAAATTATAGAAAAAAAAATAAATATGATGGTGGTGCCTGGGTGTTTTTTTGGGTTTCGATAATTGGGATGTGTTTTTGGGTATTGATAAGTTTGTGTGTTTTTAGTGTATTGATAAGTGGGGGGTGTTTTTGGGGTATTGATAAGTGGGGTGTGTTTTTGGGTATTGATAAGTTTGTGTGTTTTTAGTGTATTGATAAGTGGGGGGTGTTTTTGGGGTATTGATAAGTGGGGTGTGTTTTTGGTGTATTGATAAGTGGGGTGTGTTTTTGGGGTATTGATAAGTGGGGTGTGTTTTTGGTGTATTGATAAGTGGGGTGTGTTTTTGGTGTATTGATAAGTGGGGTGTGTTTTTGGGGTATTGATAAGTGGGGGGTGTTTTTGGGGTATTGATAAGTGGGGTGTGTTTTTGGTGTATTGATAAGTGGGGTGTGTTTTTGGGGTATTGATAAGTGGGGTGTGTTTTTGGGGTATTGATAAGTGGGGTGTGTTTTTGGTGTATTGATAAGTGGGGTGTGTTTTTGGTGTATTGATAAGTGGGGTGTGTTTTTGGGGTATTGATAAGTGGGGGGTGTTTTTGGTGTATTGATAAGTGGGGTGTGTTTTTGGGGTATTGATAAGTGGGGTGTGTTTTTGGGGTATTGATAAGTGGGGTGTGTTTTTGGGGTATTGATAAGTTTGTGTGTTTTTAGTGTATTGATAAGTGGGGGGTGTTTTTGGTGTATTGATAAGTGGGGTGTGTTTTTGGGGTATTGATAAGTGGGGTGTGTTTTTGGGGTATTGATAAGTGGGGTGTGTTTTTGGGGTATTGATAAGTGGGGTGTGTTTTTGGGGTATTGATAAGTGGGGTGTGTTTTTGGGGTATTGATAAGTGGGGTGTGTTTTTGGGGTATTGATAAGTGGGGTGTGTTTTTGGGGTATTGATAAGTGGGGTGTGTTTTTGGGGTATTGATAAGTGGGGTGTGTTTTTGGGGTATTGATAAGTGGGGTGTGTTTTTGGGGTATTGATAAGTGGGGTGTGTTTTTGGGGTATTGATAAGTGGGGTGTGTTTTTGGTGTATTGATAAGTGGGGTGTGTTTTTGGGGTATTGATAAGTGGGTGGTGTTTTTGGGGTATTTATAAGTGGGGTGTATTTTTGGGGTATTGATAAGTGGGGTGTGTTTTTGGTGTATTTATAAGTGGGGTGTATTTTTGGGGTATTGATAAGTGGGGTGTGTTTTTGGTGTATTTATAAGTGGGGTGTATTTTTGGGGTATTGATAAGTGGGGTGTGTTTTTGGGGTATTGATAAGTAGGGTGTGTTTTTGGGAAATTGATAAGTGGGGTGTGTTTTTGGGGTATTGATAAGTGGGGTGTATTTTTGGGGTATTGATAAGTGGGGTGTGTTTTGGGGGTATTGATAAGTGGGGGGTGTTTTTGGGGTATTGATAAGTGGGGTGTGTTTTTGGGGTATTGATAAGTAGGGTGTGTTTTTGGGGTATTGATAAGTGGGGTGTGTTTTTGGGGTATTGATAAGTAGGGTGTGTTTTTGGGGTATTGATAAGTGGGGTGTGTTTTTGGGGTATTGATAAGTGGGGTGTGTTTTTGGGGTATTGATAAGTGGGTGGTGTTTTTGGGGTATTGATAAGTGGGGTGTGTTTTTGGGGTATTGATAAGTGGGGTGTGTTTTTGGGGTATTGATAAGTGGGGGTTGTTTTTGGGGTATTGATAAGTGGGGTGTGTTTTTGGGGTATTGATAAGTGGGGTGTGTTTTTGGGGTATTGATAAGTGGGGTGTGTTTTTGGGGTATTGATAAGTGGGTGGTGTTTTTGGGGTATTGATAAGTGGGATGTGTTTTTGGGGTATTGATAAGTGGGGGGTGTTTTTGGGGTATTGATAATTGGGTGTGTTTTTGGGGTATTGATAAGTAGGGTGTGTTTTTGGGGTATTGATAAGTGGGGTGTGTTTTTGGGGTATTGATAAGTGGGGGGTGTTTTTGGGGTATTGATAAGTGGGGGGTGTTTTTGGGGTATTGATAAGTGGGGTGTGTTTTTGGGGTATTGATAAGTGGGGGGTGTTTTTGGGGTATTGATAAGTGGGGGGTGTTTTTGGGGTATTGATAAGTGGGGGGTGTTTTTGGGGTATTGATAAGTGGGTGGTGTTTTTGGGGAATTGATAAGTGGGGGGTGTTTTTGGGGAATTGATAAGTGGGGGGTGTTTTTGGGGTATTGACCGACACAGACCGACCGACACCGACCGACCGACACCGACCGACCGACACCGACCGACCGATACCGAACGACCGACACCGACCGACCGACACCGACCGACCGACACCGACCGACCGACACCGACCGACCGACACCGACCGAGCGACACAGACCGAATGACACAGACCGAATGACACAGACCGACCGACACAGACCGACCGACACAGACCGACCGACACAGACCGACCGACACAGACCGACCGACACAGACCGACCGACACAAACCGACCGACACAGACCGACCGACACAGACCGACCGACACAGACCGACCGACACAGACCGACCGACACAGACCGACCGACACAGACCAACCGACACAGACCGACCGACACTGACCGACCGACACAGACCGATCGACACAGACCGACCGACACAGACCGACCGACACAGACCGACCGACACACACCGACCGACACAGACCGACCGACACACACCGACCGACACACACCGACCGACACACACCGACCGACACAGACCGACCAACACAGACCGACCGACACCGACCGACCGACACCGACCGACCGACACCGACCGACCGACACCGACCGACCGACACCGACCGACCGACACCGACCGACCGACACCGACCGACCGACCGACACCGACCGACCAACACCGACCGACCGACACCGACCGACCGACACCGACCGACCGACACCGACCGACCGACACCGACCGACCGACACAGACCGAGCGACACAGACCGAATGACACAGAGCGAATAACACAGACCGACCGACACAGACCGACCGACACAGACCGACCGACACAGACCGACCGACACAGACCGACCGACACAGACCGACCGACACAAACCGACCGACACAAACCGACCGACACAGACCGACCGACACAGACCGACCGACACAGACCGACCGACACAGACCGACTGACACAGACCAACCGACACAGACCGAACGACACTGACCGACCGACACAGACCGATCGACACAGACCGACCGACACTGACCGACCGACACAGACCGACCGACACAGACCGACCGACACACACCGACCGACACACACCGACCGACACACACCGACCGACACACACCGACCGACACAGACCGACCGACACAGACCGACCGACACAGACCGACCGACACAAACGGACCGACACAGACCGACCGACACAGACCGACCGACACAGACCGACCGACACAGACCGACCGACACAGACTGACCGAAACAGACTGAGCGAAACAGACCGACCGACACAGACCGACCGACACAGACCGACCGACACAGACCGACCGACACAGACCGACCGAGACAGACCGACCGAGACAGACCGACCGAGACAGACCGACCGCGACAGACCGAACGAGACCGACCGACCGAGACACACCGAATGACACAGACCGAATGACACAGACCGAATGACACAGACCGACCGACACAGACCGACCGACACAGACCGACCGACACAGACCGACTGACACAGATCGACCGACACAGACCGACCGACACAGACCGACCGACACACAGCGACCGACACACAGCTACCGATACACACCGACCGACACACATCGACCGACACACACCGACCGAAACAGACCGACCGACACAGACCGACCGACACAGACCGACCGACACAGACCGACCGACACAGACCGACCGACACAGACCGACCGACACACACCGACCGACACAGACCGACCAACACAGACCGACCGACACAGACCGACCGACACAGACCGAACGACACAGACCGACCGACACAGACCGACCGACACAGACCGACCGACACAGACCGACCGACACAGACCGACCGACACAAACCGACCGAGACAGGCCAACCGAGACAGACCGACCGACACAGACCGACCGACACAGACCGACCGACACAGACCGACCGACACAGACCGACTTACACAGACCGACCGACACACACCGACCGAGACAGACCGACCGAGACAGACCGACCGAGACA
>JAXIVD010006391.1:22500-24144 GCA_036785275.1 Cancer borealis
CTAATAGCCCTAATTAAGCACTACAACGCTCATTAGCAATACATCTTCTAACACTACTAATTAGGCAGAAAAATGTAACTATATCTTTTAATTATAAATATTTACCTAACCTAATTATCTAAACCTTTTCCTAATTATCTCGAAAACTATTAGAGATATTTCAATCCTAATTACACCATCTAATAGCCCTAATTAACCACTACAACCCTCATTAGCAATACATCTTCTAACACTACTAATTAAGGAGAAAAATTGAAAAATTTAACTATATCTTTTAATTAAAAATATTTACCTAACCTAATTATCTAAACCTTTTCTTAAATATCTCGAAAACTATTAGAGATATTTCAATCCTAATTACACCATCTAATAGCCCTAATTAAGCACTACAACCCTCATTAGCAATACACATTCTAACACTACTATTTAAGGAGAAAAATAGGAAAATCTAACATCTTTTAATTATGAATATTCCCTAAACTAATTATTTTGAAACCTATTAGATATTAGGCAGATAATTAAATCCACTAATGACCATAATTAACTCACTTGATAGCCAGCTGGTCGTCTCTGTGGCCCGGCCCGTACATGTATTGGAACAAAATAGTCCAAGGAGGTCTGTAGGAGGTAGGATAGTAGTAGTAATAATAGTAATAGTCAGGTAAGGTTAGTTAAGTTAGCTGTAGTGACGGTTTTTGGAGGTAATTCATATTTAAACCTAACCGTTTTTCTCTCCTGTCTCTCTCCCTTTCCTCCAATTTTTCTCTCCATCTATACACACTTTCCTCCATCTTCCCTCCATCCACCCCCCCAAACACACCCTAACACACTCACAACACACTCAAAAACACACTTTCTTTAGAACATTAATTTCTGATACCCTAATTTTTCTCTCTATATACCTCCATATTTCCCTCCATATCTCCCTCCACATAATACCTCCATCCTTCCCCCTCCACACACACATACCTACATCCCCTACCTACCCCTACCCTCCCCCCCACCCCCCAAACACACCCTAACACACTCAAAAACACATTTAAAAACAAACTTTCCTTACACAAATTTACATCACACCCTAAATTTTCCCTCCACATACCTCTACATTTCCCTCCATATCTCCCTCCACATAATACCTCCATCCTTCCCCCTCCACACACACATACCCAGACCCCTTACCTACCTACCCGCATAGTCATAGTAATAGTCAGGATAGTTATAATAGTCATAAATGATAGTTTAGTTACCTGTACTGATGGTTTCGGGGGAAATTTATATTCTGGGGAACCGTCTCGACTTTCGGAGACTTCATAGAGGATGGTATTTCCAGGCACTGAAAAACGTACATACATGGAGATTAGACGCACATACATATACGTACACACACTCAGGTACACACACACACATGTATACGTTAATCTTCAATATATTATATACATACATACGTAGATATATATACACACTCACGTACACACACATACACACATCTATGTACACACCTAAAAAAACACACACACACACACATACACACACACCTAAAAACACAATTTCTACCTCAAAAACAGACATACCCCCCAAAAACACACACACAGACCCCCAAAAACGCACACAAACACGTACACGTACATACACATATACACACAC
>JAXIVD010006392.1:10000-15000 GCA_036785275.1 Cancer borealis
GGCACATTATTTTTATACCCTTGCTTTTCATCACCAGCGGCTTCGTGTCTCATTACACTCAGCACACTTTAATGATGGTGGTGGTGGTGGTGGTGGTGGTGGTGGTGGTGGTGGTGGTGGCGGTGGCGATGATAGTGGTGGTGGTGGTGAATAACTATGATGTTGTCTGTGCTAGTAATGGTGGTGAATAATTATCGTATTGTCTGTGGTGTGTGGTGGTAGTGTTGTCTGTGGTGTGTGGTGTGTAGTGGTGGTTTCGTCTGTGGTGTGTGGTGGTGGTGAAGTAAAGGTGTGTGGTGGTGGTGTAAAAATAAAGAAACGTGTGTTTATTGGATAAAGGCGAGGATGAAAGTATAAGGAGAGGAAGCGAGGCGTGAAGAGGAAGTGTAAGTGTGTGTGTGTGTGTGTGTGTGTGTGTGTGTGTGTGTGTGTGTGCGTGCGTGTGTGGGGGTGCGTGTTAACATGTTTGCCAGTATTTGCATGTATGCATGACGTACGTGTGTGTGTGTGTGTGTGTGTGTGTGTGTGTGTGTGTGTGTGTGTGTGTGTGTGTGTGTGTGTGTGTGTGTGTGTGTGTGTGTGTGTGTGTGTGTGTGTGTGTGTGTGTGTGTGTGTGTGTGTGTGTGTGTGTGTGTGTGTGTGTGTGTGTGTGTGTGTGTGTGTGTGTGTGTGTGTGTGTGTGTGTGTGTGTGTGTGTGTGTGTGTGTGTGTGGGTGTGTATCGTCATGTAGGCCAGTGTGTGCATGAGCGTGTATAAATCTATATATGCATGTATGTATTTATGTACGCATGTGTCACTGTGGATGGATTAAAGTGCATGTAAACTAATATCACTCGAGCTCCACCACCACCACCACCACCACCACCACCACCACCACCACCACCACCACCACCACCACCACCACCACCACCACCACCACCACCACCACCACCACCACCACCACCACCACCACCACCACCAGGAAAGGCTGAGCGGAGGCCCGGTGCTACCATGCATATTTGAGAGCATCAGTCAGAAGCAGCGAGGGACGGCGGTCACAAGGCACACGCCGCCCACCACACCCACCCACTTCCACCCACTTCCATCCAATTCCACTCACCTGCCTCATCCACACACTACACATTCATCCATCCCCCTTCCTTTTATTTCCCTCATCCACCAACATACCCTCCACCTTCCTCCTTCCGTTCTCCACCCACCACTTCCACCCTTCCATCCACTTTCCTCCTCCACACAGAGTCCCTCCACCCTTCCTCTTCCCTCTCACGCCCTCCACACACCCCCTCTCCACCTCTCCACTTTCCTTGCACCTCCAGGCACTAGATACCTTCATAAACCTCGGCCATTCACCTTCTGCATGGACCACCTTCCACCTGCCTCACTCCACCTGCCTCACTCCACCTGCCTCACTGCACCTGCCTCACTCCACCTCCCTTCCCTCCCTTCCCTTCCACCTCACATGCATTAATCATCCACAATACCACGCTTCACATTTTTTTGTAGATTAAATAATACAAGAAATTATGTAGCGTTGAATATTTTCCTCTCCTATCCTTCATAATTCATAATATCGTCACTTGTCTTCATTACTTTTGCACAGGTGAGAGAGAGAGAGAGAGAGAGAGAGAGAGAGAGAGAGAGAGAGAGAGAGAGAGAGAGAGAGAGAGAGAGAGAGAGAGAGAGAGAGAGAGAGAGAGAGAGAGAGAGTGATAAAGAGAAGTGAGTGAGTGAGTGAGTGAGTGAGTGAGTGGGTTTGTAAAATGCGATAGTGAGGTTGGATAGTGGTGTGACAGGTAAAAAGAGATTTGCAAAGTGACTTATAAATCATTCTGTTCTGTAGTGTCACTTTCTCAAGACTCACAAGGAAAGGAAAAGAAAGAAGAAATGAGGAAGAGGAAGAGAAAGAGTAATAAATAAAGAACATAGAAGTAGAAAAATAAAAATAAGTAAGCATGGTTTAAAAAAAAATTAGGAGGAAACATACCAAGGAGAGAAAAAACAGGAAAACAAAGACAAAATGGATAATAAAAGAGAAAATAAACACACACGCACACACATACACACATACACACACAGGTAAATACAACTCCAGGCAGGTAGGCAAGCAGGCAAGCAGACAGACAAGCAAGCAGGTAAGCAGGCAGGCAGGTGGGATGATGCTCTACTCATTGCGTCAACATCGATCAAGTAAGTCGTGTGTAAATTGATAACCAGGAACCACCGTGTTTAATTTGATTGCCATGGATAAACATACGGTACACCTCCATTCCCCTCTGCATAATATATAGTGAGGGATGTACGTGGTGCTGCGGAGACTTGAAGCTTTTGAAAATACGAGGGGAGAGGAGAGGAGAGGAGAGGAGAGGAGAGGATAGGAGAGGAGAGGAAAGGAAAGAAGAGAAAAAAAGGAAGTAGGAAAAGAGCAATAGTAAGATGAGGAGGAGCAGGAGAGGAGAGGAGAGGAGAGGAGACGAGAGGAAGAGGAAGAGGAGGAGGAAGAGGAGGAGGAGGAGGAAGAGAGAGAGGATTTCCTAGAGCGAAGAATATGTGGGGAATTTTTAATAAAATATCCCTTTGTTCTGGGCACGAGCACCTGTTTCTTGGTATAAGCGGCCGGTTCCACTTTGCCTCCGTGACCTTCACATAACCATCCACCTAGCCATCCACCCATCCATCCACCCACCCACTATCCACATATCCACCCATCCACATCCCTCACGTAACCTTCCCATTCTATCTCCACGTTCCTCCACCCGTCTCCCCCTCTATCCACCCTCTCCACCTTCATCTGTGTCTATCTAAGAGCCTCCTCCACTTATTCATTAATCATGTCCACCTTTACGCGTCCACCTTCAGCCATCCACTACCTGTCTCCATTCCACATTAATCAATATCCACCTGGACATGACTACCCTCTTCCACCTCCCATCTACTTCCACTTCCACCCATTAAAACAGTTTGAATATAATGATAATAATAATAATAATGATAACAATAATGATAAAAAAAAAAAGGGTTTCCATACATATCAAAATCATCTGAAAATAAACCAACATTACATTGAGACAAAAAAGGGGAAGAGAAAAATAGTTTCGCTGACTCATAAAACTTGGGTGAGGGGAAGCGAGGGGAGACAAGGGAAGGTAAGGGGAGCTAAGGGGAGGCAAGAGGAAGCAAGGGGAGGCTAGGGGAGGCAAGGGGAGAGAAGAAGAAGCAAGGGGAGGTAAGGTAAGGGGAGACGAGGAGAGGCAAAAGTGCGGTCAGAATAAAATCCAAAAAAAATTTATTTAATCTACCGGAATATTTAATGGTGGAATTTAGTGTTTGTTGCCCTAGCCACGTCCTCCTCACTCCTGGCCGGCTGCTTCACAATCCATCCTGATTGGCTGAACCATGTGTGACGTCAGCGTTGTAAGGGGCGGGAGGAGGAAGGCGGGAAGTGATGATAAGGTTCCGATTTTAACACGTTGGGTCAGTCAGCGGGAAGATTAGGCAGGAAAACGGGAAGGAAGGAAGGCCATAGCTGTTTGAAATTATTATGTCTGTGTTTGCTGTGTGTGTATGTATGTATGTATGTATGTTTTGTGTTATAAAGGCTGTGGTCAATCAATAAATCTATCTATCAATCTATCTCTGTGTAATTTTTTTCCCACTTATAAAAGAATCACAACAATGGACATAGTTTTTTTTTCACAACTTTATATTTTCCTTTCCTTTGTTATACGTCCTTCCACCTCAAAAAAAAAATGTAATATTAAAAAGAACATAACCATAGCGTGACCTTTACCCTTTTATAGCATAGCGGTCAACCAACTTTACTTTTTAAGAGGCTTTTGTTAGGCTGCAGGAAGGGAAGAAAGGGAAGGAAGTTACGGAAAGGAACAAAAACAGGTAGAGAGGTGAAAGGAAGGAGATGACAGGGAGGATATGACGCCATGAAAAGGTAATGGCAGGTATAAGGAAGAGGTGTGACACATGAGAGGAGAGGTAAGGAAGGGAGAGTGACATACAGACAGACAGACAGACAAGGGTGGGAATACATGAAGTGCTTTTAACTTTTCACGATAATTCTAGCAACGACAAGACGTCATGAAGGTAATGGTGGCCTTTGATGTGGATGAAAAAGGGAGTAAGAGGTGATGACTGCCTGAAGGAGAGCGAGAGACAGACTGACAGAGATGGAAAACAGAGGGATGGATAGAAGATTAAAAAAAAACGATACAAACAGACATTGGTGATAAAGGAAGGGAGGGAGGAGGATAAGGGATAAACGCAGGAGGTGAAGGAGGAGAAGGAGAGGGGAATGGAGACAGGTAAGGGCTACCCAGCATTACTAGAAGGCCTGGCGAGCGAGGTATTGACGAGGAACACGGTGAAAGCGGCTGCGTGGGAGACGTGAGGCCCGCGAGGAGAGATATCTGGGAGGGAGGATGTGGGAGAGGAATTACAGTGAGCCAAGTGGAGGAGGAGGAGTAGGAGGAGGAGGAGAAGATGGAAGAGGACGAAGGGAAGAGGATAGAGACAAGATTAGACTCGTGTACTTTAATATAAGCGGCATTGAGGCGTGTGTGGGTCCGTCTGCGTGTCACAATCCGGTCTGAATTATCGCCGGGGCTGTGACGGACGCAAGAGATTATTTTATATGATTAATTTAACGCCACCAGGTGCAACGCGGCGTGGTCCGGATACTGGCTGGAATTCGGTCAGTGCTGGAGGAAGCGGCGTGGAATTTGTTTTGGTCCACCTGACTCACAATAGATAGAAAGGTGATTGGGTGTGTGTGTGTGTGTGTGTGTGTGTGTGTGTGTGTGTGTGTGTGTGTGTGTGTGTGTGTGTGTGTGTGTGTGTGTGTGTGTGTGTGTGTGTGTGTGTGTGTGTGTGTGTGTGTGTGTGTGTGTGTGTGTGTGTGTGTGTGTGTGTGTGTGTGTGTGTGTGTGTGTGTGTGTGTGTGTGTGTGTGTGTGTGTGTGTGTGTGTGTGTGTGTGTGTGTGTGTGTGTG
>JAXIVD010006392.1:22500-24143 GCA_036785275.1 Cancer borealis
TTTTTCTTATTTTTCTTCTTCTTTTTTTAATCCTTTGTAAGACCAATAAGACATGACAATGAGATCGGTTCCAGAAATCATAACAACATATGCTACGAGCGGTTCACTTGCACGTAAGTAAGTGAACCACTCGAAGTAAACTCCGTAGACTTTTCTATAAAAAAAATTATTTATAATATTCACATATTATTGATATTATCATTAATATTATCATTATTATTATTATTATTAGATCATTATTATTATCATTATTATTATTATTATTATTATTAATATTATTATTATTATTATTATTATTATTATTATTATTATTATTATTATTATTATTATTATTATTATTATTATTATTATTATTATTATTACTATAGCGTCTTTTACTCTTGATTTTGAAAATTACATTACAATTGCTCTGTGTGTGTGTGTGTGTGTGTGTGTGTGTGTGTGTGTGTGTGTGTGTGTGTGTGTGTGTATGTGTGTGTGTGTGTGTGTGTGTGTGTGTGTGTGTGTGTGTGTGTGTGTGTGTGTGTGTGTGTGTGTGTGTGTGTGTGTGTGTGTGTGTGTGTGTGTGTGTGTGTGTGTGTGTGTGTGTGTGTGTATGTGTGTGTGCGTGCATGTGTGTGTGCGTGTATTCTCGTGGGCGTGCACTCGAACCTATAAATTAAACTCACTCAATCACAATTCAAACACTTAGATACACACACTCGTGGCACTTCATTAACACAACTTGACACACATAAAAAAAATCCTTCACATCTGTAATTCGAGTGACCTTGATATGCAAACCACCACCATCACCACCACCATCACCATCACCACCACAACCATCACCACCACCACCACCACCACCACCACCACCACCACCACCACCACCACCACCACCACCACCACCACCACCATCCACACGCCACCAATCATACCTTACTCAGAAACACATGAAGGGACGCAGTAAACCACATTATATATAACCGATATGATCAAAGGAGAACTACATCTTTCAAATTACCCTTTACAACCTAACCCTTCGCTCTTTTTTACTCTCTCTCAATACGATTCACCTGTAGTATCCAATCCTCTTTACCTCGTTAGAGCCTTACCTTACGCAGCCTCGCTCTCTCTTCTTCCCTCTCTCTCCCCACTCCAAGAAGCAATAGAACCCTTACGCATGTTCTCAGTAATTTATCAACCATGTTTTGCGTGTACTTCTTGTTAATTCTGCTCAGGTCTGCATTCCGCCTCCACATATCTCAGCAGCATTACAAGATTGGAAACGCCACACACTTTTCATGGCACCAAATTTATAGTCTGATTCAACTACGCGACAAGACTACTACTACTACTATTACTACTACTACTACTACACGACCCTATCTCTTATTCTCTACTTCCTTCCATGCCTCTATATCTCTATCTGTATCTCTATTTCTCTATTCTCTCTCTCGCTCTTTCTCTCTCTCTCTCTCTTTCTCTTTGCCTGGGGACTAGAGGAAATTTATGCATGGTAACAGGTAAATATCCCGCTTTTACAGTCCACTCTGGCGCCGCTAATTTGTCGTTCAACTATACTAATGACCATAAATTCATGCTTGTTTACTTCCTGGAAACATTCTCTCTCCCTCTCCCTCTCCCTCTCCCTCTCCCTCCCT
>JAXIVD010006393.1:5000-20000 GCA_036785275.1 Cancer borealis
AACTACAAAAACAAAAGAAAGTAAATGAGAAATTGGTGTAACTGTCGTGGAGGCATTCTTTCCCTGCGAACACAATGAAGGGTGAACCACGAGTCAGTATAATTCACTTCCTTAACTCAGAAGTTAATACACAGTCACAATAACATAGAAATTACCGTGAAAAATATATATTGTACACCATGAAATATTTTGTAGGGAATAGGGGACCATGCGGTTTTGAAACCACGTTGTCCTTCTTTAAGAGAAGGAAATTGATATTATCCACTTATAATAGATCTCAATAGGGGTTTACATGTATTGTCAGACTATTGGGGAAGATAATGGACTATATAATAATGGCGAGAGGCATTGAATATCACAAATATTGAGGGATTTCGAGAGCGATGTCACTCACCTGTAAACACAATCAACGTTGAACGACGAGTGACGCTCTCTGGGAAAAAGGCGGGAGATGAGAAGGGGGAAGGGGGGGTTTCGAGGATATTCCTCCTTTGATCTTATTATTAATTGATGATTGAGACGTGAAATAGTTATCAATTTATAGGAAATTAATTTTGACGCTAAATAAGTGACATTTAGATATCTATTGAACCTGATCTCTGGATTACTATATAGGGGAAAACTTTTGTCTACGTGACTTTTTGCACGTCCCGGGCCCCGGGGCATGATCGCCTCACATGATGCAATATTACGTCATCCTTAACAAAGTTTTGTGGGAAGATAACTAAGTAGGTTAATTATATTAGACTATGGAGAGCATTTTGACAAGTTAATGACTATTAATAGTGATTAGATTATGATATTAATTTCTTTCCATAGAAAACTGTCTTGTGGGAGGGGTTGACTGCATAGGATTTGAATGTTTGGAGAAACAATTCTAATATAAACCTTAATATAAACATATAGCATAAAAGTATGAATGATGTGAGTAAAAACATTTATATAATGCAGTATCCCCTTGGGAATACAGAATCTAAGGGCAGACTAAACATAACAAAAAAAGGTACATTCAGTAGGCCTATTTGAGATTAAATTGGAAGCATCACACGACTTTTCCCTCCGGGTGAAATGTTTTTACTCACTAATAATAAAAAAAAAAATACATCCTAACAGGTTTACCATTTAGGAACTGGTTTAGTGGTCACTAAGGTTACAACCCACCTTGGTTTTCCATCAGTCTAACATTCACTCGAGCTTCCCCACCACTCCACTACTTCTGCAGCCCTTCCTGGCTAAAACACTGGCAACGTAATATGTGGTTCCTGAGAAACCAATTGCCTGGCTACTGCTGCTACTTGGCTGTAGTTCAGATTATTGTAGGGCCCACCCCAGTCCACATACTCATGAGAGAAGTATGGATGATCTCGTCAACTGTACAAGATCCCGGACACTCGGTAGCTAAGTTGAGCCTTCCAGCCCTTGACTTTCACACCAAAACAAACAATAACATAAATTCTCAGTCATTCATTTTCATTTGCTCACAACATTCGCATTCAATCACCCTTCATTCGTTTCCGCAGCAAGTGGTCATACAGGAAGCATTTGACAGAGCTTAGGCTACGTCCTGATGTCTCCTCCACCTCCTAACACCGGCAGACTGTAGCTTAGAGGCCTAATCACACTACTACCAGGTGTGATTCCCTCACGTTAAAGTGGCCTACAGCTTCCTGAACTAGTCCATTGTGTGAACTACACACAATCCTGTGAACTTATCTTCTACTTTAAAAGTTCACCACTCCTTCAGGGCTCAAACTAGGCCCGGGGGAATTAAGGTGGATAATCTATCGACCTGTCACACCTGGGTCGATTCACCAACAACATACCTCCAAGGGGATTGCAACTTAGCACCACTAATTGTCCAAACCTGTTCCTTTATATCCTAAAATTAATACCCATGGTGGCATAGTCTTTGGGGTTGTTTCTGCCCAGCCACTGTACCTAACACTCCTCGATATATCTTCGAGGTTTTTTCCTAAGCCGTGGAGGCAGTGGTTCTTCATTGTTTTCCTTGGCACACGACACTTCCAAGGGGGCTAATAACCATTCCTCGGTACCCACATACGGCTTCACTTTCTCAGCCGCCCTTTGCACCTTTTGTCTGGTAAAGACGTTCTCGAGCAGGTAAGCACCACCATCCCTAATGATTTCTATAGTCTTGTAGGGACCGGTCCACTTAGGGTTCAGTTTCCTGCTAGTACCTGGCAGTGTCACTTCCTGTCTGACCCACACCAATTGTCCAACACTGACGGCTTGGTTAGTTCTTTTCCTGTTCGCCACTTCCCGGTACCGTCGTGTCTGTTTGAGATGGGTCTGTTTGATCACCTCCTTAGCCACCTCTAGTCCTTCGGGGTCTCCTGCAATACTGGGGAAGGGGGAATCCACTTGACGACGGGCATGGCGTCCGAAGAAGGCGAAGAAAGGCTGGACGGCCGTTGAAGAGTGCACAGCATGGTTGAGTACTGTCTGGCAGGACGCCAGATACTGCGGCCACTTGAGTGGGTATCCTGCACATAGGATAGCCAGTACCGTCTTGAGGGACGAATGGAGCCTCTCCGTGGTGCTGTTCCCTCGGGGATGATATGGGGTTGTATGGCAGTTGGCAATCCGATGCCTCCGGCAGAGGTCTTGGAACTGCCGGGACACAAACTCCAACCCGTTGTCGTGGACCACAGACTGGGGGGTGCCGAAGTCTGTGAGGTACTGCTCCATGCTCTCCACGACAGTGTGTGTGTGTTTTGTTTTAAGTGGGTATAATTTCACGAACCTACTGAAATGATCCACTACTGTTAAGACATATCGATAACCATGTGTCCCTGCGGTCATATCAGTAAGATCAATGCCTAATCTTTCTAATGGTTGTGATACTGATGGTAATTCTTGCCATTTCTGTTGCAATCCTGTGGCACCCTTAAACTGTTGGCAAGTGAGGCAATTTTTTACATACTGGTTAACTTCAGATTTCAGGTTGGCCCAATAGAAAAATTCTTCTGCCTTGGCTATTGTTTTCTTTTGCCCGAAATGTCCAGAAACTACGTGGGCAAATTCTAAAGCTTTCTGTTTGAGTGGTTGAGGAACTACCAAGCAATAGTGAAGGGTGCCATCTACTTTTTCTTTAATAAAATACAAGACTTTTTCTTCTACCACAAACTGATCTAAGATGACTTTAGGGTATAATTTTGTAGGTAGTTTTCCCCCTTCTAAATATTCTGCTAGTTCTTTCCATCTCTCATCTTCTCTTTGGGCTTCGGCTATGGCTGTTAGACTTAGTCCTAAATAATTTCTGGGCTCGGTTATCTGACGAACTACTCTTACTGGCCTTGACAAACTGTCAGCCACCACATTTTGTTTCCCTTTTAGATACTTAATGTCGTAAGTATATTCCCTCATTTCCAGTATCCACCTGCTCATTCGGGGGCTTTTGGTTTTCCTCTTGAAAATACTAGTTAATGGTTGGTGGTCAGTAAAAATGCTAAATTTTGTTCCCCATAAATAATGATGAAAATTTCTGCATGTTAACACTACTCCTAGGGCTTCTCGATCAGTGACTGAATATCTAGACTCAGTGGGGTTTAATTTTTTTGAGAAGTAACCGATGGGCTTGTTACTTCCATCTACTTGAATCTGGCTGAGGACACCTCCAACATGAGTATTGCTAGCATCCGTGGTGACTATAAATGGTTGTGTTAATTCTGCCTTAACTAGCACTGGGGCATCACTGAGTATTTGTTTTAGGGTGGTAAAGGAGTGTTGGTATTCTTTTGTCCAATTAAATTTAGTATTCTTTTTTGTGAGGTTGTTTAGGGGGGCTGCTAATTTGGCAAAATTTTGGATGTGTTTACGATAGAAAGAACACATTCCTAAGTATCGTCTGACTCCTTTAACTGTGCTGGGAGGAGGCATTTTTTTTATGGCTTCGACATTTTTAGGGTCAGGTTTACATCCTTCTTTAGAGACCAAATGGCCCAAAAATTTTACTTCTGCCTCTCCAAAAGTGCATTTGCTCAAATTTAATTTGATGCCACTTTCCTCTAGGGTCTGAAAAATCTTTTGGACTCTAGTTAACATGGTGGAAAAATCAGGGGCCCACAAGATTATGTCATCCAGATAATTTCTAACCCATCCCTCCTTCAATAAAGGGGTTAAGATTGAGGCCATTTGTCGAGAGAAGATGGCTGGCGAGCAGGACAATCCAAATGGGAGTCTGCGGAAGCGATATAATGATATTCCATCACTAAAGGTGGTAATGTCTCGAGAACTGTCTTTGATGGTAACTTGGAAGTAGGCTTCCTTAAGATCCAGGGTGGTATAGAAAGCCTGGCCCGAGGCTTGCTCGACTAATTCGTCCAACCTTGGGAGAGGATAAATGTCAGTGGCTAAATGAGTATTTACTTTTCTGTAATCGAGACACATCCTCTTAGAGCCATCTGATTTGCTTACTAATACAATCGGGCTGAGCCATGCAGCAGTCGATTTTTCTATAATTTCCCGGGCTTCCATATCTTCTAGCATTTGGCTAATTATTTCCTTTGAGGCTTCAGGATACCGGTACATAGGGGCCCTCACAGGACTGTCATCTGTCAACTGAATCTCCACAGGGGGGACATTAAGGGTTCCCAATTCTCCCTCTTCCAGCAAAAATAGCTGATCATGGGCTAAGATGACTTTATTTAATTCTGCTTTTTGTGTTTTCCTTAAATGGGACATGGGTAATTTAGATAATAGGTGATTTAACTTTTCTTTACGTCCTCCAGGAATACTAGGTTGGTCGGAATGGGGAAGGAGGTCATTTTGAATGTGATGTACTGAAGGTGAATTTACTTCGCCCTTCTCATACCAGCCAAAAAGGGTGCCTATTTTAAAAATTTTGGGTACTTTGGTGTTGTTAGTTACTGGGCAGGGAATAGTTTGATCATCATTTACGTTAACACAAAAGGGGTGACAGTTACTGGAGGGTTTTCCTTGTGGGTGTACTATGAGGGTGGTACCAGTTTCTTCTGCAACCGTTAGGGGAATGAATTTGGTTTGATATGGATCTAGCCGAATTTCTTTGGGATTATGCAATTGGTTCTCAAGTTTTAATGATATTACTGGGAGAGGAATTTGAGTTACGTTACGGACTGCACTTTTCCGGGGTCGAATTTGGTGGACGGCATAAGGAGCCTTTCCCCAATGAAATAACTTCTTCTCAGGATCACATATGAATGAGGAATGGAATAGGATGTCAGTTCCCAGCAACATATCTGCTTGCAAATAGCTGTTTGGAACCACTGGGACCCATTTCTTTACTACCGTTTGCAGCCCAATACCTACTTCCACTAACACTGAACCTAGTATTCTGAGGGGTGTTCCTGTTACTCCTTGGAGACAAGGGAATTTTCTTTTCTGGTGGAGTTCACAACCTAATTTACTTCTGGTGGACTCTTTCATTAAAGTATAACTACTACCAGTATCTACCAAAGCTGACACTAATTTATTGTTTACTGATAGTTGAATTATAGGAGAGGCGGGGGCCTGAGTTAGTCAGCTATGATTCTGGTTAATTTTCCCTGGGCAATTGGCATTTCCCCTTCTGCAATTCATGCGTCGGCAGTCAAAGCACGACCCATCGTGGGGAGCTGAGGCACATTCTCTCAGGTTGTGAGTGTGAGAACGACAATAAGGGCAGAATACTTTGGGCTTTGGGGAGGACCATGACCGTCCAGAAGGAGTAAGGGACTGATACTGATGGTATTGACTGGGTGGGCTAATTGATTTGAGCTGGCTTAATTGAGTTGTCAGGGCCTTCATCTGTTCCTTGAGATCTTCTATCTCGGACTTGCTTTCTGACTCTGGGGAGGGGGCTGGGGCAGAAGTTAGGGGTTGGGTGACTTTTGGTCTTACTGACTTTTCATTTTCTCTGGACATCTGCTGTACAGATGGGGTTTGTGTTTCCAAGAAAAGTTGTCTTTGGTACTCAACTCTGTCCAGGAATTTATTTAGGGGGTAGGCTTCATCTAAGAAACCTTCCAATTTATCTTTGAGATCTCGTGGTAGACCTTGCCATACCTTTCGTTTTAGGTATTTGTTTCTATCAGGAAATTTTTCATTTGGAAATTTAGACTCTAAAGTGGCGTATTTGCAAATGGTTCTATTACAAAAGACTTGTGGGCTCTCTCCCCAGTCATAAAATTCATTTTCTAAATCCTGCCACGCTCGGTCTAGATTCACATCTACAGCAAACTCATTTTTTAATAGCTGACAAAAATTACTCCATGAAAGGTTCGGCCGTTTTCGTTGGTGGTTATGTATGAGCATGACTATTTCTGATCCTAACCTGCTTTTGGCGACTTGGATTCGGGAGGCATCCTCGGGTGTGGCCTGTTCTATTAATTCAATAAACATTTGGAGGCGTGTTGAAGCCTCTAGGCCCTCCAGGTGGTTTAGTTCGAGCATGGGGATGTCTCTCGGTTTGGTTACTGGGGGGCGACTAACTACAGGTGAGGCAAGGGTCTCTTCCTGTTTGATGACGTGACTCCCTATTCTCTCTATCACCGCGGCCTGTTGACGTACCACATTCTTTAATTCTTCGATTTCCCCTCTCATGATTTTGGAGTTTTCAAGATTCCAACTGCCTTCTACTGTCTCCCCTTCTCTATCTTCATACTCCATTTTGGCTAGGGATACTGGGTCAGTTTGTACCTTAATCCAGACTAACTTACTCCAGGCTAACTTAATCTAACTCACCACTGAAATTTTCCACATTCTCCCTTGTTGTGGTAATGTTAGGCAGTGCTCAAAACACTTTGAATCCCACCGCTGCCACCAGTGTGGTGCCCGGGGGGGGGGGACGGGGGGCGTTATTTATTTTATTTTATTGTTGTTAATTTCTGTTATTCTATTCTTTATTTAATTAATTTGTTTTACTTTCACTTCACTGCTGAAGGACCACCAGTGTGGTGCCTTGTCATTAAATTAACTTCGAATGGGGAACTCTCATGGCAATTAAAAATATATTTACTTTGATTAATTATATTAATTAATGGTCCCTGATGTTGGATATTTCCCTGGATATTAAGGAAAGAAAGCTGCCACCACCCCCAAAGGTTTAATGAGAATTAAGGGATTCTCAGGGAATTTAATTTCTTCCTAAAGGGAAGTTAAAATATTCGAAAGAGAAAATAATTACTACCAGGGAAATATAGGTGACCAATGAAAAGAAAAGGGGAACTGATTTAACAATTTAGTTATTTGGTAGAGTGGACTGAGTTTCAATAAGGCACATGGATTCGTGGATTTGTTTCATATCCTTTTTCAAGAGTGTTGAGCACTTCCCACTTTAACCTTACCACACCAACGGAAGGTTAGTATTAACACAGAATCACTTTCTCAGATTTTACTTGAGTTATTTATTTAATGTATACTTTGAATATCACAGGCTGATCACTGAGTCTTAGAAACACGGCTTAGTTATAGTATCAGACAACTTAATGGCTCATGGCAGAAAAACTTCACCTTCCTCAAAAAGAAAATAAATACAGAGTTGGCAATACATATATCACCTCGAGATACCAAACTCTTCACACATTACACATTATACCCTTGACTCCCTTCCCTGAAAAATATCACCTTAAAAATGTTATAATTTTGTAACTGGGCCTGAGAACAGTTAAAGAACCTTTTCTCAGGGGATTTCCGAAAGTAAGGTGATCTCAATGTTTCTGTTTATGCATACATAGTATAATTCTTCCTCACTAAGTAGGAATACGCGATCCTATTCCTGAATACATGGGCTGGGTCTATCAGACCGTCTTACGTGACACATAGTTTCCTAAAGCTTAACTTGGAAATTTGGCAGTGGCTTTCTAGCCGTTCATTTAACTACAAAAACAAAAGAAAGTAAATGAGAAATTGGTGTAACTGTCGTGGAGGCATTCTTTCCCTGCGAACACAATGAAGGGTGAACCACGAGTCAGTATAATTCACTTCCTTAACTCAGAAGTTAATACACAGTCACAATAACATAGAAATTACCGTGAAAAATATATATTGTACACCATGAAATATTTTGTAGGGAATAGGGGACCATGCGGTTTTGAAACCACGTTGTCCTTCTTTAAGAGAAGGAAATTGATATTATCCACTTATAATAGATCTCAATAGGGGTTTACATGTATTGTCAGACTATTGGGGAAGATTATGGACTATATAATAATGGCGAGAGGCATTGAATATCACAAATATTGAGGGATTTCGAGAGCGATGTCACTCACCTGTAAACACAATCAACGTTGAACGACGAGTGACGCTCTCTGGGAAAAAGGCGGGAGATGAGAAGGGGGAAGGGGGGGTTTCGAGGATATTCCTCCTTTGATCTTATTATTAATTGATGATTGAGACGTGAAATAGTTATCAATTTATAGGAAATTAATTTTGACGCTAAATAAGTGACATTTAGATATCTATTGAACCTGATCTCTGGATTACTATATAGGGGAAAACTTTTGTCTACGTGACTTTTTGCACGTCCCGGGCCCCGGGGCATGATCGCCTCACATGATGCAATATTACGTCATCCTTAACAAAGTTTTGTGGGAAGATAACTAAGTAGGTTAATTATATTAGACTATGGAGAGCATTTTGACAAGTTAATGACTATTAATAGTGATTAGATTATGATATTAATTTCTTTCTATAGAAAACTGTTTTGTGGGAGGGGTTGACTGCATAGGATTTGAAAGTTTGGAGAAACAATTCTAATATAAACCTTAATATAAACATATAGCATAAAAGTATGAATGATGTGAGTAAAAACATTTATATAATGCAGTATCCCCTTGGGAATACAGAATCTAAGGGCAGACTAAACATAACAAAAAAAGGTACATTCAGTAGGCCTATTTGAGATTAAATTGGAAGCATCACATGTGTGTGTGTGTGTGTGTGTGTGTGTGTGTGTGTGTGTGTGTGTGTGTGTGTGTGTGTGTGTGTGTGTGTGTGTGTGTGTGTGAGCACTGGATGTCTTCACATGACGCGGGCCCGGCCTTCGTATCTGGAGTGCGGGCTCGCTCCAAGTGAAATTTTTGTGTTCGAAACTGGATCTGTCTTCAGTGTCTAAATTTTCTTTGACTTACATATTTTTGTGCAATATACAAACATCTTATTTCTTACTTTAATTTGATGAAAATAATTGTAAACAATATGATATGCTTTTTACTTATTATTAGGAAAAAGGGAACAATTGTAAGTCGAAGCTACAACCACACAATGCATTGAAACATCAACACCCACAGAGGTTTGAATGTCACATCTTGTTATTTTCTACATTTCTCTAATATATTACAAGCTTTTTGCTTGTCTTTGGCGTTCTTCTATATTAAAAACAATATATATATAATATAAATCTTATGTAGACGATCAACTATAATGGTCTCAAACATCTTACTTTCTTCTGATTTATTTGAAATATATACCCAGATTCTTTCTCATGAAAACACACAATCCCCTTCGCTTCACCCACGTAGAGGGCCCACATTTCGTTATTTTCAATACTTCCCTAATATATTTCAAGCTTTATGCTTGTTTTTGGTTAGCTTTTATATAAAAAACAACATATATATTATAAATCTTATTTATTTCTACAGCTGTTATAGTCTTGAACGTCTTACTTTCCTCTTATTTAATCGAAATATTATCTCGCTCAGTGTCTACACAGATGAAGTTCTGAAGTTTGATGAGCTGTGATTGGTTACATGACAAGAGGCAAAACACTGGCAAACGCAGAAATTCGTATATTGAAAGTGTTTGCGATATGTTGGTCAGAATTTGCCTAGTCATTGCATCTTGGCAAGTGGTCTTGACATTACATGTAAACGTCTATAATAAACCTCCAAGTTGACTATGTACTTACAATTATTGGGCTCATGACTCTCTCCTTCACATCAAAATGGCTGCTGTGTGTTGTTTGACTGTATACAGCTCTCTCCTGCCACAAGTCTATCCTAGTGCGCAGCATATATCCGTGTTGCCCAACGGATACCAAATATGATTTTCTCTGTACTCCTTGATAAATCCTACATCATGGGTACACCATTTATTAATTTAATATTTATTCCAATTTCCATCTTATTACAATCTACAATCACTCTATTACACATCCTAATATCAAATACTTCACTATAACACAACCCATACTTGTGCATCAATTTAACCAATCACAGGGGTGCACGTCTCCACCTTCAACATTCAAAATTGCCAACATTATAATAATTGTACAGTTTGAATATCATACACAAATACAACTATTATGATACTAATCATAATACACTCCCCCCACAAAAGTAAATGTTCTTTCACTTCTATTGTTCTTCTACTGGGAGTATCACTACTAATCGATGCACTGATCTTGTCATTTGCATATCACGTTGTCCCACATAACGTTTTCCTGATTCATTTATTTTATACCTAAGTAACACATCTCTTGTCTTTCCATCTCTTCCCTGTATGCCTTCTACAACTTGTGCTATTTTCCATTCTCCTCTCAATACATTTTGATCATTAACAAGTACAATATCACCCTTCTGAACATTTTTTACACTCACATGCCATTTTTGTTGCACAATTAAAGTGGGGAAATAATTCTTCATCCATTTTTTCCAAAACAAATCTACTATCTTCATCTTAAATGCATATGACTTCTTTAATTTTCCACTTTCATCCCAAAATCCACAAGGAGCTTCAATGATAGATCGACCTAGTAGTAAATCATTGGATCTCAACACAGTCTCTTCATCAAAATTTTCACCTGGTTTAAACCCAATAGGCCGTCCATTCAAGACATTGGCGACCTCATATATCACAGACTGTAGTTCTCCAAAAGATATGACTGATTCACCTATGATCATGGCAAGAGACCTCTTCACCAATCTAATCAATGATTCGCTACAAGAGTTCTCCCATGGAGCATCTGCGGATCTATTAAATACCCAGGTTAAACCTTTAAATTTTCCAAAGCTAAACACTTCATGTTTATTCCACTGAGTAGCCATTTCTCTCAATTCCTTGTTAGCAGACACTAACTGTGTGCCATTATCTGAGTACAGCTTCTTTGGAAATCCTCTGAGACATGTGAATCTTTTCAATACAGTGAGAAAATTTGAGTATCATAACCTTCAGAAATGTCCAAATGTACAGCCCTTGTCACCATGCAATTGAAAATTACTCCAAATACTTTTCTCTTCACTCTCCTTTTTACCGTATCACAAATCCAAAAAGGACCAAAAAGATCAACGCTCACATTGTACCATGGAGGACATGGTTCAAGTCTTTCCTTAGGTAATTCTCCCATACACTGGGATGTACAGATTTTGTCTATTCTACGGCATATTACACACTGTTTTCTAATGGATTTCATAGTCTTCCTTGCACCCAATACCCAATATTTCACTTGAGCTTTAGCAAGACTCGATTCTACTCCACTATGATCTTCTTTATGTATATGAGACAAGTACAGTTCAGAAAATGGGTGCTTTGGTGGAAGAAGTACAAACTGATTGCAATTCTAATTGTCTTTCAACCATTTTGACATTCGACTTCCCACAGTGATTATGCCATCCTCTCTAAGCTTTGGTCCTAAACTTTTATACCTCTTTTCCCTTTGCTTGAGCATTCTTAACAAAAAATAACTCTGCTCTCTGTATATCCTCTGTACTGGGATCACATAACATAGCCTTAAATGACCTCCTTCTTACTGCATTCATAACTCTAGCCATCACTGACAATAGTCGTTTCATATTGCTAAATCTATGAATATCAATCAACTGGTTACACATAGTAATTTCTCCTGTATTCAAAGCTACTCTTACAAACACAGCATCAGGAAGATCAGGCACTGTATTCTGTTTCACAGGCCATTCTGAGAAATCTTGATATAGAAAATCTGGACCCTTTTGCCATACAGATTCAGTGCCTAATTCTATAGGATTGCATTCTCTGGTAGTCAAATCAGCACTGTTTTCTTTGGAAGATATCCAATACCATTCTACGGGCTCAGTCTTTGATTGAATTTCTGCAACTCTATTTCCAACAAGGGTATTAAATCGATGTGATTCCTTTTGGATTTGTGCCCTTACAATCTCACTATCTGTGATGTGGATTATCTTAGAAAATTTGTATCTCATTTCCTTTTCAATAGTTACTCTCAATCTACCTGCTAAGACAGCAGCACACAGTTCTAGTCGAGGTATACTGATTTGCCTCATAGGAGCTATTCTGTTTTTTGCACATAGGAGGTTTACATGATATTTACCATCTTGCTTTTCCCATCTAATATAAGCTACGGCTCCATATGCTTTCATACTACTATCACAAAAGATAATCAATTGTGGATCTTTAATCACATCTGTTGGCCTTACACATCTTCTGAAAGAAAGTTTTTCAATTTCAAACATTTCACGAAATAAATCTATAGTTTCTGAGTATAAAGTTTCACTGAGAGACTCATCCCACCCTTTTGAATTTTCTTGATTAACTTCCATAATGACAGAGCGCATCATTAATTTGGTTTTCAGCGTGAATGGTGTCAATAATCCCAGAGGATCATACAGTGTTGCAAACTGTGATAGTACACTTCTCTTAGTCAACGAGCGTGGCATACGACTTTCAAAATCATCATAGTTTACGTCTGACTCTGCCCTGCCTTCCCTTGTCCTTTTAGAGAAGTTAAGTTTAACTTTGAATGAAAAATTATCCTGTTTGGGTTTCCAACCTAAACCTAAAACCTTTTCTTGTTCAGTATTCAAGACTTTAGCATTATTGTCATCACCTTCTCCAGATAAGACCCAGTATTTAATCTGAAAACCTCCTGGTCTTAAAACTTCATCTACTTCTTTAATTCTTTTCATTGCACAATCCCTTGAACTAACACTACTTATGATGTCATCAACATAGGAATCCTCTGCAATTATTTTAGAGGCTAAGGGGAAATCATCGTTCATTTCTGCAGTTTTACGAAGGGCCAACATTGCAATAGATCCTGAGGGCTTATCCCCAAATGTAACAGTCTTCAATTTATAATGAATAGGTTCTCTGTCCAAGTCAAAGTTTCTCCATAGAAGCCTGTGGGTGTGCATATCATCTTCTGAAAGTTTTACAGTATTGTACATTTTCTTGATATCACCTACCATACCGATTTCCTCTTCTCTGAATCTTAATAGTATTCCAACTAAGTTATTTATAACATCAGGTCCCTTTGCAAGCAGGTTATTTAGAGATATTCCTTGATAGGACGCTGCAGCATTAAATACTATTCTTACTGGGGTTGAAGTGGAATCTGCTTTGTAAACTTCATGATGGGGTAGATAAAACGTTGGACCCTTATAATTCAACACTTCTTCCTTCGATAACTTCTCAGCTACTCCTCTATCCAACATATCTTGAATTTGTTCTTGATATTTTGCACACTGGGCTGATCCCATCTTCTTCAACCTCTGTTCAGTAGCCTTTAATCTAGCAAATGCCATAGAGAAATTATTTGGTATTTTAGTAGGGTCAGAAATCCAAGGATACCTAGATATCCAGCAATGGTTTTGTTCATCATAAGTTAATCCATCTTCAATAAGTTTAATCTCTCTTTCTTCCTGAATAGTTAAATTTCCCTTTGTCGAACATTCTCTACATTTGCAGCCTCCACACTTTGGAATGCATTCTGTTCCCAAACTTTCATCTAAGAAATATTTTTCCATCAACTTGCCCACATTAGGTTTAGTCTTGAAAGGCCAATCTGTGGCGTTATTGCAACTTACATGATTAATTTGCACATGGTATCTTTTTTCATCTCCTTTATCATCTACTCTGCCCCTGATACAGAATCCAAACTCATTAGACATCAACTGGACATTATCTACAGTTTTTATGACTTGTGGCATTAGAGTACAGTAATCAGATCCTATCAATAGCTCTATACGCCCTTCAGGCCTTTGGATATCTCTTTCCTGCACTTCAAATTTCTTAGCAATTTCAGACAGATCCACTTGATGATGAGCAACAGTTATTTCAGAAATTCCACAAACTTCAATAACTTTTTCTTTTCCTGCTTGATCTCTTAAGGATATCTCATAAACAAGACTATCTAACTCCTCAGTGTGGTCACCAACCTTTGTCATAGACAGCTGTATAGGGATACCTTTGAGTCCTAGTTTCTTAGCCATTCTAAAAGTGATTAGACTGATGTTACTTCCAGCATCATACAATGTGGGGACAGAGTTACCTCCACTATCAACAAATCCAGTCATCAAAAATGCACCTTTCTTACTCAAATGATTACTTGTGACATCAATTGTACTAGAAGAATATGCACTGGTAAATATGGGGTGCAAAATTGAATGGTGATGCTTACCACACACATTTCCATTTACTTTTACTCTACAAGCAAATTTCTTCTCACAGTCCTTTGATAGATGACCTATTTTGAGACAGGCATAACAAATTCCTTTTTGCTTTAAAAAGTCCATTTGATTTTCAGCTGTCCATTGCTTGAATGTCATACAATCTTGCATTTCATGAGACTCACTATCATGAACAGGACAATATTTCTTCTCTTTCGGATTACCATTAATTTTGCTACATAAGACCTGCCTTGATACTTTCCGTCTGTTACTCGAGATAAACTGATTAAACATTCTGACATTTGATTTTGAAGTCTCTCCTGTCCCACAGTTAACAGTTTTATAGCTTCTAATACATCACTTTCTTTTGTGGATTCTTTTCCCACAGTATGTACTGCTTGCTACCTTTGTAGCACCACTTCATGAATCATCTTGTAAATATTCTAAAGCCTTCCGATGACCTGTTAAAAATGTAACCAAATTCTTAAACTTATCTGTCTGCAATTCTTGCACTTTAATAGCCCATTCTCTTTTCAACATTAAGGGTAGTAATCTCTCTACTTGAGTCAGGACAGTGGTATTCTCCAATTCTTGTGTTAGTTTTAAATTACTCACATCTAACCATACTTTCTCTACTGTA
>JAXIVD010006394.1:0-2500 GCA_036785275.1 Cancer borealis
GTAATATACACAGTAATCACTTTCGCTGCCACCAGTTATGTTAATGGTGAGTTATTATAGTTGTAGTGGTTATTATTGTTATTGTTATTATTATTATTATTATTATTAGTAGTAGTAGTAGTAGTAGTAGTAGTAGTAGTAGTATTGGTAGTATTAGTAATAGTATTTTATGTGCTATTGGTAGTAGTAGCAATTGTTTCAACCTTATTTCCCTTACCTGTACGTGTCCTCCCTCACTGTCCTCCTCTCCCTTTTCTTCCTGTCCTCTCTCTCACTTCTCTTTCCATTCCACACCAGTTGCAAAGGCAAGACACTTAATAGTAATTCCACATTTTCATCTGCTTTTTCTTTCATCTCTGGCTTACTTAATGAACGCTAAAAGAGTTCTTGGAAACATTTTTTATTCATTCTTCTGAAAAAGATAAAATGTTTTCTTCATTTATGTCAAAGGATTAAGTAGAGATATCCATTTTTTCACATGTTGAGAACTTATAATGATGTAGGTGTTGGAGGTGTGTGTGTGTGTGTGTGTGTGTGTGTGTGTGTGTGTGTGTGTGTGTGTGTGTGTGTGTGTGTGTGTGTGTGTGTGTGTGTGTGTGTGTGTGTGTGTGTGTGTGTGTGTGTGTGTGTGTGTGTGTGTGTGTGTGTGTGTGTGTGTGTGTCAATGAATGGCATATAATTATAAAACAAACTCAGATGAAAATTGAAAACACACACACACACACACACACACACACACACACACACACACACACACACACACACACACACACACACACACACACACACACACACACACACACACTCTGCGTCCCAGTGTTACCAGCGCAGTACGAAGGTAACGGCAAAGAAAAGATAACACCGCTGTACTGTTATATAAAAAAAGAAAATAGCGAAAAATAATCTAATTAACCAAAGTCCTTCAATAAACACATTTTGTTTTACATTAAAAGGGTACTGGCTAAGGGAAAAATAAATTAAGTATAAAAAAAATCCCACAAAGGTTAATTAACATTTAATTAACATTCCCTCCCGACGTCTAGGCATGGTAAAGATACACTTCTTGAGGAACACACCAGCTTGTAGACCTTCGTGTGCGCCTCCATGACATAATTCATCCTTTGCGCAGAAGTAAAAGAGTTGTCTGGTTTTACAGGAACTCTTTATCTTGGGTTATTTTTTCCGTTTTCTCTTTGCTTTGGACGTGATTCCCAAAGGTGAGGCGTCTTGGCACGGAGGTAATAATTGAGTGTTGTCCGCTGGGGAGTTTGAGAGAACTGAGCGTTTCATCTGCATCTGTGCAAGACTTTTGAAGATATGTGCCGAGAGAGAGAGAGAGAGAGAGAGAGAGAGAGAGAGAGAGAGAGAGAGAGAGAGAGAGAGAGAGAGAGAGAGAGAGAGAGAGAGAGAACGTATATACATTTTGGAATGAAATTTCAAAGATGTGATTATGCTATAATGATAGGGATTTTTTTATTTTTTTTGTATTTTGTATTTATTTTTATTTATTATCTTTTTTTTTTTCTTGCTTGTTTGTTTTGAGGCGCCATGCAAAGAATGAAATGGAGGCAAAAAATAAGTCTAATGTCGTTAAGAATTATATACGCTTACGAATCGGAAAGGCAATGTGTGTTCCATAGGGTACACTTTATAATCCGATTCACTCAAATATAACGATTTTTTAAAGCTGTGTGAACACTAGTTTGATATATATATATATATATATATATATATATATATATATATATATATATATATATATATATATATATATATATATATATATATATATATATATATATATATAAATGGAATGTTTCTCCATGAAGAAAATTTTCATAATTTCATATAAGAAATGTTGGGATTTAAGAATAAGGTTAAGTTTTCATTACACGAAGCGTCCTTTACATACGCATTCAAAGGAAAACGTTTTTATTAAACAAAACTTACATAACTTCCGTGTACATGGAAAGTAACGAACAAACACAGACGTCATTTATATAAACCAACGTAGTCATCATCATCCCTTCGCCTGCCTTATCAGCCTCTGCACGTATAAATTGTTGTAAATAATGAATCCATCAACACCCTACGTGCCACGGTGCTGCTGCTGAGAGGTGTGTGCTGTGACGGCTGGATCACGGCGCGTCACCGACAACACGAGTATTTATTGTGATAACCTAAAGCGCTATGTGTAAATATAGACTTGGCGCTGTGCTGGTAACACTCGCTGCCAGTCATGATATAAACGCCAAGAGTGATAGCGGCTTATTTTAATATACCAGCAATTTATTGTTTAAAGAAATTACAGTAGTATTGGCTAAGTTAATATTTGGCTTATCCAGTATTGGGTTCATCTTTATTAAACTTCAGTTACGGAAAATGAAATGAGGGAGTCTTACCACTACCACCCCATCCCCCCCTCAGGTACCCTCACAGGATACAGGCCGGCGTGGCGGCGGCTGGATTGCTGCACTGATTAAGTGATGCCCTGCTGATT
>JAXIVD010006394.1:7500-10000 GCA_036785275.1 Cancer borealis
CTGAAAATTAAATGTGTTACGGTATAATTTTATTATTTGTTTACTCATTTATCTATTTATTTAAAACTTTTTTTCGTATTTTGTTCCATGGACATTTTTTTTATGGTGCCTCTCGTGGGGGGGAAAAAGGATTGTTGTATAAAAGTATAGTTTTTTGTTTTTATATAAATAGAGAGAGAGAGAGAGAGAGAGAGAGAGAGAGAGAGAGAGAGAGAGAGAGAGAGAGAGAGAGAGAGAGAGAGAGAGAGAGAGAGAGAGAGAGAGAGAGTGTGTGTGTGTGTGTGTAAGTGCAACAACACACCAACAGACAGACACCAATATATATTACACGTCGTTTTCTTGCGTACAAAGCCAGAGGGATCCGTGAGACGCAACAGATTCTCACCAGCCATTATCATGATCCCACAGAACGCCTCCCACTCCCTGTAGAGCGTCGTGGGGGGAGTTGGGAGGAGGCTTGGGGGGGGGGGGGGAGGGAACGCCACACACACACACACACACACACACACACACACACACACACACACACACACACACACACACACACACACACACACACACACACAGGAGGCTTGGCAATTCTATAAATGATCACAAATATCGTCTGGGGGAAACTTTTCGTTGATGAGATATTTCCTCTTGCGTTTGTCTGTCTGTCTGTGTTCGGCAATATCTGCAACAATTGTGTGCTTTATATGTTGTTGTGATGATAAGTTACACTCGATAAGACACTTTTTTTTTCTCTCTCTTTCTCTCTCTCTCTCTATCTCTTTTTCTCTCTCTATCTCTCTCTCTCTCTCTCTCAATGCAGCATCACCAGACAAAAGCCACACACTCATGCATCACAATTTTCACCCAGACACCCACTCTCCTGTCTGCGTGTGTTGGTAGTTGTCCTTTCTCGCGTTGCTTTAGATCCTTAACGCAGCCACATTTCCGCGAGGCAAGTGCTGGACATCCTCTCCCTTCGCCTCCCCACACTGCCCCTCCGCCCGCCCGCCCTAGATAGCCCGACAGGTGGCGAGGAAGACGAAGTGCTGCTTGTTACGCCGAGCCAACGAAGAGGGCGTCTAAGGCAGGAGGTGTGGCTTCCACACACTCAACGAAGGGATTGAGGGAATTTGTCCGCTGTCCGACGCGTAGGAGGAAATATGTTGCGCAGTTTAGGCGGAATGTTTTTTTTCTTCTATCTTCACCACTTCTATATAACAAAAGAAGGATGGTTGCGTGGTCTTGCTGCTGTGTTCCTGCGGCTAAAGGATGAGGAATGAGCAGCAAGGTAATGTTCGATGCTGCCTCCCGTGTGGCCTTCCCGCCTATTTCGTGTGTTCATTCTTTCTTTTTCTTTTTTTCTTTGTCTTTTTTTTCCCGGTAATTTATTTTTGTTCCAATGCTCTGTGTGGCGTCTGTTTTGTGGGGAAATATTTGCTGTGATAAGTTTGATGTGGTTGTCTTCCATCCTCAGTTTCCAATTATGCTTTTTGTAATTTATGATTCATCCCTCTATGTAGATATATATTTTTTTTTTCCCCACTGCGTCATATTATTTGGCAAGATATTTTATTTTTCTCTCCAGAATACAAGCCTTACTTTTATTTTGAACATAACTTAGGAAATATACTTACAAATTCTTCAGCTTTATTTTCTTATTTCCTCGCCACACCAAACCAAACCAAACCAGACTAGCATGACATGGTCCTCAATTTTCCTTACCTGTTGCGAAGGTCGGCGTGATAATGAAGAACAATCAGCTTCTCTCCTCTTCCTCTCTCCTCCCCTTCCACCACTCCACATGAGTGTTTTCTCTCTAAACCCCGTCAGACCCTCCAGGCGCGTCCCTCCAGCCTCTCCACGCCTCCTCCAGACCGACAGAGCTCTACACAACGTATTTTCCTTTCCTCTTCCTACCCCACACTTTTATTTTTTTTTTCCGCAACATCACCACATTCATCATCACTAAATGTCCTCACCAAGCCCTTTATTCTGATTGTATTTTTATCTTATATATATATTTTTTGCCTCCTCCAGTTATTGTCTATTTTGTTTCTCTATTTCCTTTCCTCCTGTCATTCTTGTCCTGCATTTCCTTTGTATTATCAATGTTGTTGTTGTCGTCATTGTTGTTGTATTCATCGTTCGTATTCAGCCTTCTTCTATTACGTGTTTTGATTAATAGTTATACACATACGAAACACACTGGAAAAAATAAATAAATAAACGCATACAAATTAAATTGCAAACACAAAACATTTATATTTGTGTTGTACGTGTGTGTACCGTGTCCTTTGTATTGCTTGTGTTGCATTGTTGTAGTAGTGTTGCGCGTCAGGATTATCCAATTGGGACATTATTTAGGGACACAGATCCTCGTAATACTGACCCGCCCCAGCCGCTGTTACCACCACGGCTATCACCATCACTACCAACACCACCACCACCACCACCACCACCACCACCACCACCACCACCACCACCACCACCACCACCACCACCACCACCA
>JAXIVD010006394.1:12500-20000 GCA_036785275.1 Cancer borealis
ACCACCACCACCACCACCACCACCACCACCACCACCACCACCACCACCACCACCACCACCACCACCACCACCACCACCACCACCACCACCAACATCACCACCACCGATTTGGGAACGCACATCACAAAGGGGAAATTGTATGCAGGCTCACGCGTAAAGATTATTCTGTTTTCCATCGTGTGCTTGTATGCCTTTGTTGTATTTTGCCGGTTTTATGTTTTCCAAAGGACGGGACGAATTTGGAAATCCATTTATTATACGGAAATCGAGGTAGCAGCAGCAGCGGCGGCGACAGCGGTTGTAGTGGCAGTTGCGGCGGCGTCGGTAGTGGTGATGGTGGTGGTGGAAACACCACCACTAACAGCAGTATTGTAATATTAGTTGTAGCAGCAGGTGCAGTAGCAGCAGCAACAGCATAGTTGCACCTCCATTACAGCGTAATTATTAATCATAGAACAAATGTTCATAATAACAGTTGTAGAGATTAATTAGGTCTATCAAATGCTGCAATGATATTTCCAATAACTCATGTTATTGAAAAAAGATACGGTTTCATTTTACTGCGTAATTATTAGTCATAGAACAAATGTTCATAATGACAGTTGTAGATTTTAATTAGGTCTATCAGATGCTGCAATGATATTCCAAATATCTCTTAATAGCTTTCGAGAAAATTAGAAGGAAAGTTATGTTTAGAAAAAAGATACGGTTTTGTTTTACTTCATAATTATTGGTCATAGAACAAATGTTCATAATGACAGTTGTAGAGTTTAATTAGGTCTATCAGATGCTGCAATGATATTTTAAATATCTCTAATAGCTTTCTAGAAAATGAGGAAGAATGTTATGTTTTTGAAAAAAGATACGGTTTAATTTTACTGCGTAATTATTAGTCTTAGAACAAATATTCATAATGACAGTTGTAGAGTTTAATTAGGTCTATCCGATGCTGCAATGTTATTTCCAATATCTCTAATAGCTTTCTAGAAAATGAGGAAGAAATTTATGTTTTGGAAAAAAGATACGGTTTAATTTTACTGCGTAATTAATAGTCATAGAACAAATATTTATAATGACATTTGAAGAGTTGAATTAGGTCTATCAGATGCTGCAAAGATATTTTAAATATCTCTAATAGCTTTCTAGAAAATTAGGAATGTTATGTTTTTTTTAAAAAGATACGGTTTAATTTTACTGCGTAATTATTAGTCTTAGAACAAATATTCATAATGACAGTTGTAGAGTTTAATTAGGTCTATCAGATGCTGCAATGATATTTCCAATATCTCTAATAGCTTTCTAGAAAATGAGGAAGAAAGTTATGTTTTGGAAAAAAGATACGGTTTAATTTCACTGTGTAATTATTATTCTTTAAACAAATATTCATAATGACAGTTGTAGAGTTTTATTTGGTCTATCAGATACTCTAATGATATTTCCAATATCTATAATATCTGTCGAGAAAAGGAGGAAGAAACTCATGTTGTGGAGAAAAAAAATACGGTTTAACTTTACTGCGTAATTTTTAGTCCTAGAACAAATATTCATAATGGCAGTAGTAGAGTTTAATTGTGTATAACAAACGCTGCAATGATATATCCAATATCTTTAATAGCTTTCGAGAAAATGAGGAGGAAAGATGTGTTTTGGAAAAAACATAGTTTTATTTTATTGTGTAATTATTAGTCTTAGAACAAATATTCATAATGACAGTTGTAGAGTTTAATTAGGTATATCAGATGCTGCAATGATATTTCCAATATCTCTAATAGCTTTCGAGAAAAAGAGGAAGAAAGTCATGTTTTAGAAAAAAACACTACAGGAGTTTCACGTCCTTCAAATAACTACAGATGTTGTTGAATGACTACAAGTGTTGTGAGTCCTTTGACTGCCTCGCTGGCAGGCATTTGACACGTCATCAGTCTTCATCGGTTATTTTTGGCAGCAAACATTGAGAGAAGCGGCGCGCAAAAGCTGGTTTATCGTCACTTCGTCAGGCATTGTTCCCTCGTCATCCTAACAGGAGCCTTACCTCAAAACACAGCAGCCGCGTCAACACCAGGACACACACACACACGCACGCACACACACACACACACACACACACACACACACACACACACACACACACACACACACACACACACACACACACACACACACACACACACGTTACGGATGGGTTTGCTGGTTCTAAATCAATCATCTCTGTACATGACTTGAAAATTTCTGTGTACATTAAATCAATCAGCTCGACCAGTATTTGAATCGTCTCCTGTGAAGAAGCTATGTTATAGTTCACGTAGTAACACCCACAACGCGAACCAGCGGTGGACACACACGATATATCATATGTTACAGACAGAAGACGGGATGTTCCCTGGAGATGGCTGCCTAATGTGAACTACTTGTTGTCTGGGACAGAGAGGGTGAGAATGACATGGTTTAGTCTGGGTCCCTTGGGCTGAAGGTGGCTGAGAAGACGCTATTGAATTACAGATATAGAGTTGTACACACAAGGTGTGCAATTTATTCCAGGAAAAGATATAAATAAAATAAGAAAAATAAAAGTGTCTTCACAAGTAATATGAAACGTATCTACTCACTGAATTCAAACTTGTGAAAAAAATTGTCCTGCTTCTTTATCCACTACATTGTGACATAATATGAATCGCTATTCATGGCTGTATTTTTCAAGGCATTCAGAAGCACCTGTCACTCCAGTAGAATAAATGCGAGCGGAGTTTTAGTGATCGTTTTTACAACCATTACATGCAGGAAGGTGGATATTTCATATTTCATTTTAATTTTATTTAATTTGTTTCTTATTTGTTTCTATTTTTCTCTCGATAATTTGACTATTCTTATTCTATCCTATCACATCTTATCGATTCTTCACCTCTATCCACTCGTCTCTATATTTGAAATACTCTTATCAGCGTGTATTTTTATAACTGTATAAGCGTGAGTGACATTGAGGTGCAAAATGCGCCTAAAAATTGAAAGGGAAATAAAAGGCTTAAGTGATTCAAAGAAAAAGAAAAATTGTGATCACATTGAAGTCATAAATATAAAAGTAGAAAAAGTAAAAAAAAAAAATGCGTGGGGATATTTCCAAAAAAGAAAGATGTGGGTGGAAACCTGAAAAATATAAAGAAGTTCTGAAAAGCGAAGAAAATAAGCTATGATGAAAGTCCCAAGCGGGGCGTGAGGAGGAAGGGGAAAGGAAGGAGGACAAGAGAGTGAAGGAAGTTACGAGGATAGCAGAAAGATAAAACAGGATAACGTTAAAGGACTGCAAACATTGTGATTTTGTTGTTAGGTATTATGGAAAAATTAACGACAGCGACCACAAGAAAGACGAGGAAGATGAACAAGAGGAGGGGAAGATAATAGGGATAAGAATGATTAAACGAAGTAGGAGGAGGAGGAGGAGGAGGATATCACTGAGAGGAAGATGAAAGATAAGGTGAGCATCAAGTCGTGGTGTTCCCCGTGATGGCAATGGAGATGAAAGGTCTTGCCGTATCCTACAGACAGGAGGAGGAAAGGAAGTGATCGGAGTGAGGATAAGGAGACAGTAGTGAGGCTGCGGAAAAGGGAATCCTCTTAGATATAAATATAGACCTTCCTCCATGGTGTTAAAGATACTTACGGTGTAGAGAATATGTGAGGAACTTGAATATGTTACTTGAAGATGTGTTGATTACGGTGTGACATTTTGTGCGTCGCCAGAATGAGTGTTGTGAATGTTCTATTTTAGAGTTGTTGTTTTTTTCAAGTAAATCTCCACTGAACACTTGTCGGATTGATGATGTAATGTGTAAGTGCTTCAGACTCATATATCTTTCACACACACACACACACACACACACACACACACACACACACACACACACACACACACACACACACACACACACACACACACACACACACACACACACACACACACACAGAGGGAATGAGAAAATAAAACTGAGCTGCAGATTGTCTCAGACTCCATGTTTTGTGAAGAAAGAGGAAGAAGAGAAAAGAGAGAATAAGAGAAAGGCGAAAGGGGACACACTGAAAGAGAGATAAAAGAAAAGAAAGGACACCAGATGGAGGGTTGCTTCCTACATACACGGTAAATGAAAGGAAAGAAATTGCCAAAAAATAAAAAAAGCAAAAAAAATAGACAAGGGACAGTGAATGAAGCGCAAGGAAAGGGCGAGAATAAAGATAAGGAAGTAAGAGGGAAAACAACAATAAAGACAGAGAAAGAGAAAAAAGAGAGAAAGAAAGAGAGAGAGAGAGAGAGAGAGAGAGAGAGAGAGAGAAAGAAAGAGAGAGAGAGAGAGAGAGAGAGAGAGAGAGAGAGAGAGAGAGAGAGAGAGAGGAGAAAGAGAGAAGGAAAAAAGAGTGATCTGTCTCTTCCTAGCAGTGATGACGTCATAGAAGTGTGTAGAGTGCCTGTGGATCTCCCTTATTGTTGAGAGAAGTGCCTCATTCATCTCCCTGTCTCTTCTTACCTCTCTCTCTCTCTCTCTCTCTCTCTCTCTCTCTCTCTCTCTCTCTCTCTCTCTCTCTCTCTCTCTCTCTGTTCCCGTTTTTATCCATTTTTGCCTCTTCCTATCTCTTCCTTGTGTCTCGTTTCCACCCTCGTCGTCGCTTCCTTCCGTCTCTCCTTCTCTTCTTCTTCTCTTTTCATATATTATTTTTTTTATGTTTTACTGATATATTCTGTCTCCTCCTTTGCTTTTGAAAATTGTATAAATGTAGAGGAAATGTAAAGGATATTATTTTATTATTTTCTTGTGTCCAGTATTATTATTCTTTATTTTCTCTCTCCTCCTTACATTTACCTCTCTTTCCATCCCATAAGACTCATTTCCAGTTTGCTTCGTTTTTTTTTTTTCTTCTCCTCCTCCTTCCTCCATTATTCTTCCGTCCTATCTTCGTTGCTTGTCACTTGTCCTCGCATTTTTCGAAATATTTAATATCATTCATCATTCATTTTCTTCATGCCATATCATTCTCTCTCTCTCTCTCTCTCTTTCTCTCTCTCTCTCTCTCTCTCTCTCTCTCTCTCTCTCTCTCTCTCTCTCTCTCTCTCTCTCTCTCTCTCTCTCTCTCTCTCTCTCTCTCTCTCTCTCTCTCTCTCTCTCTCTCTCTCTCTCTCTCTCTCTCTCTCTCTCTCTCTCTCTCTCTCTCTCTCTCTCTCGCTCTCTCGAAAAGAAATGAGAAATAGAAGATTGTAAATAATGTCAAGTTTAAACATTATATTTCTTGTTACATTATTCATTCTGGTGGTTTTCATTATTTTGTTACTGCATTTGCTCTTGTAACTCTCACCTTCACCTTTTCTTTATTATATATATTTCCTCTCGTCTGTTACCAAAATCCTTTTCCATTACTCTTATTTTGTTTTGTTCTGAAATGTTTGAATTTTCACTTTATCACCGTTTATCGTATTCTATCTTTACCACGTTCTCTATTTGGGTTACGTACATTTCCTTCTTCTATTCCCTTATTTTGTTATTTCTTTTTTAGACTGTCCTTTTTCATCTACATTTATTTGTTCTTTCCTTACACAAAGTATTTAACATGGCGCAGTTGTTAGCACGTCTGACTACAAATCCGCTGGCCCGAGTTCGATCCCGGACGAAGGCAGGCGGCGCACAGCTCATCCAGCTGTTCATCCCTCCAAACTGATTGGTAGATAAATTGGTACCTAGGGAAACCTGGGGAAGATAAATTGTGAGAAGTCGGATGTTACAGTGCCCCTGCGTCCCGGCGTAACGGATTAATTTCCACTACAGGCTCAGAGGCCAATGCGACGGGAGATGAGCGCCCGCAGCTACGCGCAGCTATAGCTTGTGCCCCACTTTATCTTTTTCTATATAAATGTTCAACCTATCCTGTATTTCTTTTGAACTACTTTCCCGTCCCATTCCTTTTTTTGTTTCCTTTTTGGCTCGGCTCTTCCCATTTCCTTCACTTTTCTCCCCTTCTCCCTGTCACATCTAGAGGAAAGATAGTAAGTTTCAGGAGGGAATGGTAAAGTTTAGTGTGTCTTGTCTTGCTCCTTCATCTTTGGGGATAATCTGGAGACAAGGGACGGAAAAGAGAGAGAGAGAGAGAGAGAGAGAGAGAGAGAGAGAGAGAGAGAGAGAGAGAGAGAGAGAGAGAGAGAGAGAGAGAGAGAGAGAGAGAGAGAGAGAGAGAGAGAGAGAGAGAGAGAGTAGGAAATAGCAAAGTAGCGAGGGAGGAAATTTAGGTAAAGCTCCGGAACTATCTAAATGCTTCATGAGAGAGAGAGAGAGAGAGAGAGAGAGAGAGAGAGAGAGAGAGAGAGAGAGAGAGAGGAGAGAGAGAGAGAGAGAGAGAGAGAGAGAGAAAAAGAGAGAGAGAGAGAGAGAGAGAGAGAGAGAGAGAGAGAGAGAGAGAGAGAGAGAGAGAGAGAGAGAGTGTGTGTGTACAACTTTAACCACTACATAGCCATTAGTACTGGAACCTAACACTCGCTTCTCAACGCTACAGACAAAGAATTACTTCCTGTTATAATGATAAGAGTATAGAGTGGAAATGGATTTGGATGCTTTGTTGATCCCCCCTCGCCCCCCCATCAACCATCCACCCCTACCCACCCACCTTCCATCTTCCTCCTCTCTCAACAACAACCGTCCCCCTTCCCCCTAGGCACTCAAAGGCCCTAAAGGAAGTCTTGAAGAAAGGAAAAGTTTAAACACTAAAACAAACTGGAACGAAATATCATACATAAACCTTTTCTTTCAAAGTCTGTTTTTTTATGTATCTATATATGTATGTTTGTGTATGTATGTTTTATTATCTTTGTATTCATCTATCTATGCAGCTAGTTGTTTATAAGTATTTATGTTTACTTATGTACATGTTTATCTCTATGTATGTCTGTGTAAATAGATATTGGTAGATTTTTCGTATGTATTAAATGTATATGATTTTAGTATTTTAGGATTCATGGTTTATTCCCTTAACACTCTACGTTTGTTTTTGTTTTAAGTAATTACAGCAGATGTATGAATGTTTGTTTGTTTTGTCGTCAATCTTAGATATTAAATTGTGAAATGTCACTTGATGAATGATGATCTACCTCCACCAAGACACACATCGCCGTGAATAATTCTTAGCTAAATAGACTGTCTAATAATTCAGATATATCATGAAAATATCCAAGTTCTGTTACTTTTATATGTCAAAAGTCAGTGACACTTAACTGTTTTTAGTTGTGATAATATGAAACTGAAAAACCACAAGAATCGTTGAAATGTTACAAAAATAAATAGATTGGGCCAGTTTGATAAGTATTGTGAGTCGGTGACTTTTTTTCTATTTTACGTGATGGAAAAATTAATAAGTTGACCTTCAACAGGCGACGTTTGACTTTATCCCACATAAAGACCTTCACCTTAGAAATAACATTACAACGCCTACTGAATTCACGTTGCTGTCGAGCGTCACCTGGGGACACTCAGC
>JAXIVD010006394.1:22500-24137 GCA_036785275.1 Cancer borealis
GTGTGTGTGTGTGTGTGAGTGTGTGTGTAATATCTGCGGTAATAATGTCGTTGTAATTGGCTCACATTATGTATTCAGTGAAACTCAGTAAATGTTTCGCCAAATTTCGACGCTCGACTCACATTATGTTTGCAGATATGAGAACAAGACTCAAATTAAAATACTCAGCTCACGATTCTCTAATATCTTTGTATTATATTATGGTGATAGACTTTAAACTTTTTTTTTCTACACTCAACATAACAATATTATCCTTCACAATGGCCGACCACTTATTAAACCAAGTCCTCTTAGGGATGCAACTTTCCTCCACGGCTCCCAGCAGGCGAGGCACCGGCATCACATTTACCTCATGCACACCAGGATTATATGCATTCTGTTCTTTTCACTTTTCTCCTCAGAGCTTCATTTTCCCAGACATTTACCGCCACCCGCTGTCCTTTGCCGTTGGTGCCTCGTCAAATTCATGGAAACACACAGACTCTCTGGAATATTATCACTTCATACCTAAAACGCTTTATAAAGCTCGCTTTTTAATATACCGTGATGACAGTCAACTTGCGAAGGTATTGACGCCACGTTAAAAGTTCCTGGAATTTTTTTGTCTTCTCCTGAGGGAAAGAGAGGAAAGGGGAGAGCGTGGAATGGTAGTCTGCCTCACTGTGATATTATTTCTTTTACTATTTCACGAGTATGTTCAGTGAAGCAATGTTTTAGGAATGCATCGTTGAGCCCCTGAATTGGCTCGGCAGGGGAGTGTGTAGCACCTGCCTGCTTCCGATACAGTTTGCAAAAATAATAGGGAGTGTTTCTCGATTGTTTGTTAAAATTTTCAGATGTTCTGCCAAACTACTTTGTTGTATATACCCGTGTGTGTGTGTGTGTGTGTGTGTGTGTGTGTGTGTGTGTGTGTGTGTGTGTGTGTGTGTGTGTGTGTGTGTGTGTGTGTGTGTCTGTGTGTGTGTGTGTGTGTGTGTGTGTGTGTGTGTGTGTGTGTGTGTGTGTGTGTGTGTGTGTGTGTACAGAAACACACACACACACACACACACACACACACACACACACACACACACACAGTTTTCCTGGGAGCAGACTTGCTAACACTCTTGTTACTTGATGTGTGAATGTCACGTTACCTTAATGCGCGTGTTTAATTCGCACAAGTTTCATGATTATGCAAATTCAAACGTGTTTCGTCAGTAATCTACATGTAAATGAATGACGGCAGTGCAGAGAGAGCAGCCAGTCGCCGGCAGCAGGTGGGAAGCATTACGACTCAGCCTGAATTCACGTCATTTAACACCTGGCGGCCGTGCATCATGTCGACCACGTGTTTGTGTAATCAAGTGTCTAAACTATTTACCACGTGCCATGAGAACCTCTCTAATTACGTGAGATTGTACTGCTGTTGCAGGGATGTCAAATTTCACTTTATTGCTTGCAAAAAAATTCATTCAAGATTTAAGAGATTGAGTCACAGTGATTATTTGGGTGACCTTGCTAACCTTCTATCCATTATCATTGAGGGCCAGGGTTCGAGACCTGAGCTGCTGACCCTTTGCAACATTTAGTTTGCTTAGTTCTAACCTTTCTTTATTTTCATCAACAATTCAAACAGAAGTTAGTTTTCGAGAGAG
>JAXIVD010006395.1:0-24130 GCA_036785275.1 Cancer borealis
TATATATTAATATATATATATATATATATATATATATATATATATTATATATATATATATATATATATATATTATAATAATATATATATATATATATATTATTATATATATATATATATATATATATTTATATATATATATATTGAAAACTCATTCATGAAAGCTATTTCAAACACATAACTGAGCCACTGACAGTCTGACACAGGCACATTAAAAGGAACATTAAAGAGCTGGATGGAAGACTACCTGTAAGGAAGGGAAATAAGAAGAGTAGTAAAGGATGAAAAAATTTAAATGGAGAGAAATGAAAAGTGGAGTACCACAGGGATTAGTTTTTGCATCAACAATGTTATTTATATATGTAAATGACATGACAGAAGGAGTAAGCATTTACATAAGTTTATTTGCAAATAATGCAAAATTACTAAGAAAGGAAACCACAAGGATTGTGAGTAGCTACAGAGTGATATAAACAAGATATATGAATGGAGCAAGACATGAGAAATGGAATTCAATGCAAAAAATGCCATATATTGGAGATGGAAAAAAGTGCAATGAGACCCTCATGGATGTATAAGTTAGAGGAAAATATTATATCAACAGCATAAGAAGAGAAAGATTTGGGAGTGGTAATACAGAGAAAAAATAAATAGAATATTTGGTGATACTTTCAGGATGCTAAGGAATATACGGATGTCTTTTCATTTCCTAGATAAAGATATGACTAGAAAAATTATAACTACAATGATCAGACCAAAACTGGAATATGCAGAAGTAATATGATCCCCGCACAAGAATAAGCATGTGTTGAAATTAGAAAAAATTGAGAATTGCAACTAAGATGATGTCAGAATTGGAAGAACTAACATATGAGGAAAAGAAATGCACCTAAAAACACTGAAAGAAAGAAGAGAAAGAGGTGACTTAATCACAATATATAAATTGATGAAGAACCTGGAGGAAATAGACAGAAAAGACCTAATACTGAGAAGAAAAGGAGAGGCTAGAAATTTGAAAGGATACAAGAAAAAATTGCAAAAAGGAATTTCCTTGAAAGATACAAAAAAGTACAGTTTTCCCCAAAGAAGTATAGATACTTGGAATGGACTGAAGGAAGAGATGATAATGGCAAAGAATGCACATCAACAGAAAGAAAAACTAGACAAATATAGATATGGAGACAGGACCACACGAGTGTGGTCCTGTATACTACAACTAGGTAAATATTGTAACTGTATGTATATTTTATCATTCCTTTGTTGATCTCCTTTATATAGAGATATTTAGAAGGTTCAAATACTGTAAAGAAGGATCAGTAGATGCTTTGTTGTTTCATAGTAAAGGTGATCACATTGCTTATAGAGACTTGTTCACGTCACTCATTGCTGACAACAGAAGCACGCTCGCAGGATGTGATCGAGGTGAGATCTATTTATTTCTTATATATTGTGGTATAAATTGACTGTTATGATGATTTATTGATTGTAAGCATTACTTGAAGTGTATGACAATGCCATGAGAATGTATGTGTATTCGTTCTGTGACTGGAAATGTATATTTTCAGTTCTTTACGACATGGTAGAGCCAGCCAGACATGGCATAGCCAGACATGGTTATGAAAATAGAGGACTGAGCTTCAATAAACGTCATCGGGAAATATGGGTTTCTGTTCACCCCGGTGAGGAAGCATGTCCTGCCATGCCTGTAAAACAGTTCCCATTAATTAGAAGCCTGCGAAAGCCGCTACAGTAAAGAACTCGTCTCAACAAATGTGAAGATTGCTACGAGACGAGGGGACGCCACCTCACCCCAAGAATACCCTTGTGTCAGCATTTCTGCCCCGGATACAAGCCGTACCCACAACAACGCCACCCCCACAGCCTCCATCTTATAATGCATCAAGGTCACAGGCAAGAGATTGTAGCTACACTGTAACAGTTCCTATATGGTAATATTGCCCTAAAATAGATTTGAATAGAGTGGGCAATCTAGAAGTCAGGATATTTGTTCAGTGTAGCTACTCCCTCAGTATATTTTTTAATAATATCTAATATTGAGGAGAAAGGTGCCGTAGGTGGTCTGATTGAAGATGAGAGGGAATGGCAGGCGGGTAGAGGCGTACAGAGCCATGTTGGAGGTGCTAGGGAGAGATTGCCAACCGCGAAGGGGAAGGAGTATAAAATTAGTCAAGTTAAAGAGAAGGTGGGGTTCTTTCAACGCAAATGGAAAAAATTTGTAAACAGAATTGGTAAAGGTATGGAAGAAGCATCCAGTCTCATGCACTTAATCAAAATGTCTGATGAAGAAATGGAATTGTATGCTAACTATGTTAGTGCATGTATGGAACTTAAAGATCTTAAGCAAGAAGAGTCGGATGAGTTAGATGAGTTAGAGAACCTTAAAGTAGATGAACAGATTCACCAAGAAACTGTAAAGGATTTAAAGAGTAAGAAATTGGAAGTACTAAGTGGTAAAGAATCTGTATTTTCTCATGCTAGTAAAGGTTCTAGTAGACATTCTAAAGCATCTAAGGCTTCCTCTGCATCATTACTAAGAAGGCAAGAAGCGGCAGCTAAATTGGCCATGCTTGAAGCGGAAATGGAACATCATGATAATGTAGCTGAGGCACAGGCGTTAGTGGCAAAGAGTACAGCTGAAGCACAGGCGTTAGTGGCAAAGAGTACAGCAGAGGCACAGGCTTTAGTGGCAAGGAGTACAGCTGAGTTAGCCAAAAGAGAAAAAATGAGAGACATAGCAGCTGTCAGTGCAGAACTTGAAGCTCTAAATGAAGTTGAAGAGGATGATAGAGAGATGCTTCCAAGTGATGATGAAAGTGTAGGGAGGCAACAAAATCTTCAACAATATTTAGAGGTATAAAGCAAAGATGTATCGCCACTGCAGTCTGATTCAGAGGTAGATGAAGCCATGCCTCATAAATGTGTTACATTCCTCCCCAAACATGGATCCAAGGGTAAATCTCATAGTCTAATGAATGAGGAAGGATTAGGTGTTAGTAGAAGTACAAACGTTAATGCTCAAGCAATGAATCTCAACCCCTTAGCTCATAGTTTCATACCACCTAGTAACTATACTCCTACTAATAATGTCAAACAGTCCTGTCAGTCTCTTTCCACTCCTGGTAGTAATCCTGTTACTTATATACCTGTTCAAGGATGGAGTTTACCTCCAATAGAGCCTCCAATTTTTAGTGGAGAACCCATGGAATTTCCACTCTGGATAAAAAAGTTTAAAACCTTTGTGGAAGCTAGGACAACTGATGCATCAGAGAGACTTGCATATCTTGACAAATATACAAGTGGTGAGGCAAAGGAAGCCATAAGAATGTTAATGTATTTAAATACTAACCAAGATTATGATACAGCAAAGAGAATTCTCTGGCAAAGATTTGGAAATGAAAATGTAGTTGCCAATGCTTACATGAAAAGGTTGTCAGGATGGCCACAAATTCCTCAAGACGATGGTCCAGCCCTAATGAAGTTTTCAGATTTTTTAGAATGTTGTAGGGCAGCTATGCATTCTATTCCTCACTTGTCATTCCTTAATGATCCCAGAGAACATAGGAAATTATTAACAAAACTTCCTAGATCTATAATTAATAGTTGGAATGCGAAAATTAGTAAACATTGTTATGGCAGTTATCAGTATGGGCCAGGGCAGTACCCACCCTTTGAAAGGTTTTGTAAATTCATCAACTCACAAGCTCATGCAGCATGTGATCCTTTTACTTCATACAATGCTGTGGTCATGGAAGCAAATGACAGTGGTAAAGGCAATGCAAGCTTGAACAGGAATAAGAGTAATAGGTCATATACCATGACTAAATTTAGAAGAAGTAAAGGTTTCATTACAAAACCATCTGAGGAAAGGACAGCTAGTTCCTTTAACAGTAAAGTAAATGTAGAGACTATGAAACAAGACTTTAAAGGAAAGGAAGGAAAGAGACAATTGTGTCGCTACTGTAAAGAGGAGCATCATTTAGAAAATTGTAAACTATTTATAAAACTTGATCCTGATACAAAGTTTACATTTATCAAAGAAAAAAGATTATGTGCAGGATGTTTAAATTGGGGTCACATAAAGAAAGACTGTAGGAGAAAGAAATCATGTAAGGTATGTCAGAGATTCCATCCCACCGTTCTCCATAATGATGCTATAACATCTCAGACTCAAGAAAGACCAGAACGGGTAATTGATCTCAAGAAAAACGATGAAAGACCAGTTCTAATAAATGAGGTTAAGGTCAAACAGTCAGTTGCTGGAGACACACACACTTTAATAGTACCAGTGTGGATGTACCAAGAAGGTAATGAAGGGAATAAAGTGTTAGTGTATGCATTGTTGGACAATCAATCTGATGCTTGCTTCGTAAAGCAAAATCTCTTAGATGAGGTGGGAGTGAGTGGACCGCAAATTTCTTTGCAAACTTCCACAATAAATGGAGAAGAGACAATTGTGTGTAATAAAGTCTCTGGACTTATAGTACGAGGCATCTATGATGAACGAGATATAGAGCTTCCACATGCATACTCAAGAGAGAATATCCCAGCACGACGAGATCAGATTCCTAGGAGGGAGACAGCAGAAGGGTGGTCCCACTTATCTCTAATTGCTTCTAAACTCATGCCATATAGGTCAGATGTAGAAATAGGACTTCTGATTGGAGTGAATTGTAATGAAGCAATAGAGCACAGAGAAGTAATCACAGGGGAGTCTGGAGAGCCCTGTGGGATAAGAACAGAGTTAGGATGGGGCATCCAAGGAAGGGTTGCTGTTAGTCAAGGCTTAGAAGATAATATCCTGACAGTATTTAGAACATTTGTACAAGAGGTCGAAATAAATCAGGAAAAAAGGGTAAGCTTCTTAGTCGTTCCATCAAGGACTAAGGAGATAATAAATCCCTCGCAAGTAAAGGATATGTTTGAGCTTGATTTCAATGAAAGGAAGTCAGCTGATGTTCTATTATCGTATGAAGACAAAAGGTTTATGAATAAAATGAAAGCTGGAGTACATCAGCTGGAAGACAGGCATTACGAGTTGCCTCTTCCTCGTAAAAACGACAATGTCAAGCTTCCAAACAATAAAACTTTGGCAGAGCATAGACTTACGAAGCTAATGGGTGGTTTCAACCTTCATAAGTTCTTGTCCAACAGTAGGAAAGTACTAGAAACGACATCCCCTCATGAAAGAGTGAATGTTGTTAAGAATTTAGATCTTGGTAAAGAAACACTGCCCATGGAAAGAACTCTGGGAATTCAATGGTGTATAGAGTCTAACACTTTTCAATCTAAAATACAGTTGAAAGATAAGACACTCACAATAAGAGGTATTTTGTCCACTGTATATGACCCGTTAGGTCTAGTGTCACCTTTTATTCTTGTAGGCAAACAAATTCTTCAAGAATTATGCAAATATGGGTCTAGTTGGGAGGACGAGGTAACAGATAATGTCAGATATAAATGGGTAAAATGGAGAGATAAGCTGCACAAGTTGAAAGGGCCTCTGTATACCTAGATGCTATAAATGTGAGTCATTTGAAGAAGTCAATGACGATGTTATTGTAAAAGATCACAATCTACCAAGAAACAGTTGGAGATTGGGTAGAGTCAAAGAAGCTTTGCCTGATAATGACGGTCTTGTAAGAAAGGTTAAGCTCATGATGGCAGATTCTAATATTGACAATCAGGGAAAACGTACAAGATGTGTAAACATAATGGAAAGACCTATCCACAGTCTTGTTCTCTTGGTAGAATGTGATAATGGTGAAGACCAGGGTATCCCCGCCAAGGAGCCTTTGTAATTCAAGTGCCTTATGATGTGCCAGTATTAGTTTTAAGGCAAATTGTCTTTTAGTTTATAAGGTAAATTGTTGCACAATTTAGGGGAGCCATGTAACTGTATGTATATTTTATCATTCCTTTGTTGATCTCCTTTATATAGAGATATTTAGAAGGTTCAAATACTATAAAGCAGGATCAGTAGATGCTTTGTTGTTTCATAGTAAAGGTGATCACATTGCTTATAGAGACTTGTTCACGTCACTCATTGCTGACAACAGAAGCACGCTCGCAGGATGTGATCGAGGTGAGATCTATTTATTTCTTATATATTGTGGTATAAATTGACTGTTATGATGATTTATTGATTGTAAGCATTACTTGAAGTGTATGACAATGCCATGAGAATGTATGTGTATTCGTTCTGTGACTGGAAATGTATATTTTCAGTTCTTTACGACATGGTAGAGCCAGCCAGACATGGCATAGCCAGACATGGTTATGAAAATAGAGGACCGAGCTTCAATAAACGTCATTGGGAAATACGGGTTTCTGTTCACCCCGGTGAGGAAGCATGTCCTGCCATGCCTGTAAAACAGTTCACATTAATTAGAAGCCTGCGAAAGCCGCTACAAATATACACTGCCCTCTGGGGATTACCTATGACATTACCTTACTTCAGGACTACTACTACTACTACTACAACTACTACTACTACTACTATGGTTCCTCTATATGATTACGCCTCCAAACCGATCAGAATAATTTGTGTACACAGAATACTTACTGTACTGAACATCTGTGAAGGTTTTAGCGAGCGGTCGCTTCCTTACTTAACATGTACTGTTCGATTTCTAAGTCCACACACCTGACAGAATTAGTGTCCAGCCTACTATTTGTTTATATAGGAGGTTATTACGTGAGTTTAGTTTAGTTGGCAATAGGAATAAAAATTAGAAGATAGGAGGTGGAGGCACTGTTGATCAGATTTACCAATACTACTATTACTACCAAGACCACCACCATCACAGGCTTCACAGCATTACTTGAGAACTGGGTATTTTTAAGCAAAAGAGATAAGGTGTGAAAGACCAAATAACACCCCATATTGGAAATGAAGATATTATTTTACATCTTCACATCTTTACATCTTACATCTAGGAAATTTTATTTTCGCATTACCTGATGCATTCTGAGAAGGTTTTCTTAATTACATTTCCGTCGCAAGTTCTTAGTTTAGGCCTCTTCTATTTCCGTGAATCTGTTTCAGATCACTGAATCTGAGCGGGGGTTGGCTGCTCTGGGCGGGGCTTAGCCGCGAAATCGTGTTCTACTAAGGGCGCGTTCAGCGAGGTGAGGGGGTACAGATTTTGCCCGCCGAACGTTATTGGACACTAGCGACGTCGCTATGATTTTTTTTTTTTCAGTGTTGAGATAATCAGCTGATTGAGCCAACATGGCAGCACACCTTTTTCGTGGGCACCCTTATCGCCGTAGAAAAAACTTGCTGATTAACATATAATAGAGTCTGTAGCAAATATAGCCGCAGTAAATGCAGTATTTAGGTGGCAAGAAGATGTGAGGAGATAAAAGAAGCCGTAAACTCCTGTGAGTGTAGTGATATAACATAGATGATTGTGTGGCTGGTAAATTTCTAGCTCTTCCCAATGCACTTGGATGTAAATAACACACTTTTCGTATAAAAAATTATCCATTTCGAACGATTTATTTGACATTGATTTTCGTCGCAAATGCATCTCTAATCAGATATCCTCATCAACCCCCAACAATTCTGGGGACTTGTGGGAATGCGGGTTTCTTGGGAGAAAACAAAATACAATGATTGTCAGTAAATAGTTTGGTATTTCTGCACAACTATTGCTTCGACGATATCGATATAAATATGAAGTCGTACATACTATACATCTAGTGTACTCAACACGTCTGTAAAGATTTCTGGCGGTTATGTTAGGTTAGGTTATGGGGTATAATTTTACATCTTCACCATTATGGAGTCTGTATACGAAATAAAATGTCTGCAATTCGTCCAACTTCCTACTCTTGGTCATAGAGAACATTTGATAGCTTCCAAATTAACCTAGGTAAAGTTTTGGAAGACGACCCAGTCTGTTTTTTGGACAAAGCAATTTTTTCCTGATAGATTTTTATGCATTTTGAATAAATCTGATGTTTGTTAGTTATGCAATGCATTTTTTTCCCCAAGGTAAAAATTGCCAAAAAAAAATGAAATTAATTCAAAACCATCAAAATCAATAAGAAAACAAATATTTAAGTAAACCTAAGCAAACCTAATTAAACCCAACCTAACCTAAGCAAACATAATCAAACCTAATCTAACCTATCTGAACAAGTATCTGAGGTTGAATTTGCAGTGTATTATAAAGATAACAAGATATCGGGTTAGATTTAGTTTGGTTAGTCTTACTTAGGTTTGCTTAGGTTAGATTAGTGTTAATTAGGTTTGCTTAGGTTTACTGAAAGGAATTTTTCTCCAATTGATTTTGAAGGTTTTGAATTAATCTGACTTTTTTGTGGCAATTTTCATCTTGAGGGAAAAAAAATTTGGCATAACAAACAAACATCAGATTAATTTAAAACACATCGAAATCTATCAAAATAAAATTGGTTTGTCAAAAAAAACAGACTGGGTCGTCTTACGAATTTTTACCTGAACCTAACATGACATAACCTAAATTAACCAAAACCCTAACCTACATTGACAAATATCAGAACCTTGTTAAAATGAAACTAAACTTTACTTTTCGAAGAGATCTCACAGAAAACATTGAATATCTCACAAACTAAGAATTTGCAACGGAATCTGGATTAAGAGAACCTTTAAAATGCAAATGCAAAAGTACAATCCTGAATTTTCTAGAGCATTCTGATGAAGATGTAAATTAATACCGGTTAGGTTACGTTAGGTTATGGTTAGATTAGGTTTGGTTAGGTACGGTTTGGCTCGGTTAGGTTCGGTTATATAAGCTTTTTATATTTCATTACCCAAAAGTTAGGCTTTTCCTTTAGATTTTTTCCTGATTGCCATATTATAGTCTAAATCTAGGTAAAATTCTCAAAGCCAATTGCTCGACAGTAAATTGCTCAAGAAATAATTTCTCGAACTATCAATTGCTCGACAGTAAATTGCTTAAGAAAATAACCTAACCTAACCTATATAAAAATTTACCCATTCTTGATTCTAACTTTTCAATTAACAATAATAGTTGTATTTTTTTATGAGCTTTATGTTCTCATATTGTTTTCTAAGTGGCAATAGAAGGATTACGTTACCCAGAAGGTGATCCCAGCATTGTACATCCCTTTTGGCAACTCACCCAGTCTTTTCAGGTGTCCAAACCATCTGAGTATTCATATTAAATTATTTTTGTAATTTACTTTAAAAATTATGTTTTTTTAGGTAAACATGATAGAAAACCAAGAAAATGTATTGACTTGTAAAATACAATAGATTAGATCTTAGATTATATACAAACATTCAAGACATAAACCCATATACATCAATGAATACAAGTATGTAGAAAACTATGTACGTACATGTTTGGGAAACTGCATTATGTAAAAATTTTAAATGAAAGTAGTTGAGGAATAATATGGAGATAACATTAGTGTCTTCTCCCGAGGTTATTACTTACATGTCAGATATAATTAAGGTGTTTCCCTATCAAGTCTGTTATTTTATATAGCCTCTGTCTGTATATAGACAGTTAGGTACAGTAGATGTGGTGTTATCAATAGTCGATTTTTAGGGCGTTTCTTGACCATCTGTTGTAAGACCAATTCCTGATTATCGAGACGGCGATATCAAACTGTCTTACTTCATCATATACATGAATGTATTACTTAATCTACAACTTCAAAAGATCTTAGTACATTGTTCCTGGGTGAACCTCAGTCTCTGACGGATCAGAAACTTAGCTTAAACGTCTCCGACAGTGGAAATCTAAGAATCTGAGGCTAAAATGTAAACAAACAAACTACCAGTCTCAGTCCAAGTCCCCTCGGCTGATGCTCTGAAAGCATAGTGACGCGTAGCGATGCTATCGATGCCATCGCTAGGAAACGCGGCGTTGTGATTGGCTGAGCTCGGCTCATGATCGATACGGGAATCGCCACCGAACGGGGGGCTATTTACCATCTTAACCCGTGATCTGTAACAGATTCATGAATCCGTCGAATCTGATTCTGGAGGTGGGTTATAGCAGACGACACTCGTTCGCGGGTTTTTTGCACTAGCCTGAGCCAGCCTCTTCTCAGAAGTTAATATTGATATATACCTCCAATAAAACAGTGTATATATACGAGGAAGATAGTAAGCGGTAGAGAAATGTTGTAGAAATGTTACTGTAGGCACAGAATTGTATAATAGTGGTGATGAATACTAAAAACAAAGGAGTTATATAACAGCAGCCTCTTCTCGGAATCGAGTATTAATATATACCTCCAATAAAAACTGTATATATACGAGAAAGATATTAAGTTTCAGAAATACTACTGTAGGCTTAAAATTGTATAATAATGGTGATGAATACCAGAAACAAAGGAGATATAACAGCAGCCTCTAACCGGATTATTTATTTTCTTTGAATTTTGATATATATACTCCCAAGAAAACAACTTACTTGTACGTGAGAGATGAAATGGTACAAAAATTCTGCATAAATGTTAGTGTAGGTACAAAAATATATATAACCGTAGCATATGAATAGTTAAATAAGATATCCCTAAAGTTTATTTGGGTTAAGGGGAAGCTCTACTCTACATTGATATACACAAATGATTCTGACACTCATTACCGTCCCAAATAAATAGTTAATAAGATATCCCCATTCCCCATCTTCCCCCAATAAACATGAGGACATCAGTTCAGTTCAGTTGTTGTGTCGGGGTGTTGCCTTTGTAACGGCACCCCTGTTGTTTTTTTCTATTGCTGCTGCTGCTGTTGCTGTTGCTTTAAAATGCTTTTTCTTTTATTCCATAATTTTAGTATATATTTCTTAATTTCTACTTGCTTATTATATTTTCTTTCAAAAAGTAATATTATTTCAATAATGTTTTCTGTGTATGGTTGCTGTACTAGACTAGGGAATTGGTTTCTTATGCTTTGCAGTACAGGGCAGTATAATAAAAAGTGTTGTGTATCTTCTTCTTCTTCACTGCATAAGGAACACTTTGTTTCTTCTTGCTGGTATTTCTTTCTCCATGCAAGGTTTAAGGTGTTTGTTCTTAACTGGAATAGCAAGTCTGATGCCTGTGTATTATCATATATTTCTGTTTCTGTTTTTATCTCTTTCTTATAGTTTTGATATATTCTTAGTGTCATTTTGGTCTCCATTTCAGCAATCCAGCATTCTGTGTCCCATTCCTTAATCTTGTTATTTATTTCTCCTTTTTTCATTTTACTGATCTTATTTATATTTAAGTTTACTTCTGTCATGTACTTCTTTGTTGTTTTCACCCAGGGATCTGTGGTCTTTTATAACAGATCTTCAAGAATTGTTTTCAGTAATTTATTTCCATCTTGCAGGATATGTCTTACATAGTTTAGTTTTGTTTTCATGTCTCTTGCAATATGTGAAGAAGCTCCAACTTCTGCTCTTAGTGCAGTAGTTGGTGTGTAGGTTGGTGCGTTCATGATGTATTTATAAGCTCTATTTTCTGCTCTTTGTATCTTTTCTATTTTCTCTTTCGTATAGTATGTTATTTCTTGAGCATACATTATTGTTGGCAAAACAACACTTTTCCAGTATGTGCTGCCTATAAGTATCTTATTGCAGCTCCTTCTTGTTACAGATGGTATTATGTTAGCATATTTGTTGGCTTCTTGTATTAGTTTCTTCTTCTGATCAAGTAAAAAATTCCTCTTGTTTGCAATTATGGCTCCTAGTTATTTTATTTGGTTTGTAACTTTAATATTTTCGATACTTTCAGTATTGTTGTTTGAGTTGAAAATTAACACACTGCTTTTTTCTTTATTTAGTTTCAGTCCACATTCTTTTGCAACTTCTATTAATAATCTAATGTTTTCTTGTGCTTCTTCTTCACTTGATGTCAGTAGCATCCCGTCATCAGCAAAAAATATGGCAGCTAATGTTATTATGTTACTCTTAAACTTTGCTTGTGATGAATTTAGTTTTTCAATAATGAAGTAAGTTAACATCAAAAAAATTACCGTTGACCCATTGCATCCCTGGCGTATACCATTTGTTATTTCAATTTCACATATTTCTTTGTTATTTATGAACATTTTAGTCTTGTCGTTTGTGTATATTTCGGCAATTAAATCAATTAGTTTTGGATGTATTTTGTATTTCATCATTACTTTTATCAACATTTCCCTGCTTATACTGTCAAATGCCTTTTGAAAGTCAACTGATATAATTATTAATGGCTTCTTAGTTTCAGAACTTTTTTGCACGCAGTAGTGTAATATAAAAAGGTTGTCTGATGCTCTTCTATTTTCTGTATATGCAGCTTGTTCTTCCATTAATTTATCACTTTCTTTTAGGTGATTTTGTATTTTATTTCTTACTATGCCCATTAATAGTTTATATGTAGTGTCTGTTAGGGCAATTGCTCTTAAATCCTTTACTGTTGGCCTTGGCTTTTTTTCTAGTAATTTAGTGTTGGATATTTTCCAGCTTTCAGGTACTTCTCCTGTATTAATATAATAACATTATTCAATGCCTTCAACAGTGTGTTTTTACATTTATTATTTTTGGCCATAGATATCAATAATTCTGTCTTTATTCCATTTGGTCCAGCTGCTTTTTTAGTTTTTGTTTTTCTAAGTTGATTTTCAAGTTCTTCCATAGTTATTTCATAGTCTGTCATTGGTTTCATATTATCTTTTCTTACTATAAGTGCTGCATCCATGTGTTCTCGTAGTTGGTGGGGCAGGTGTACTACTTGATCATTTATATTTATTGTTAGGTGGGTATCATCATGTTCCTCTAACACTTTTTCATATTCTTGCTTTTTACTGGTGTTCCATATTTCAGGTATTTTATTTTCTTCTTTTTTATATATTGTTTCCCAGAATTGTATTATTTTCTTGGGATAATCTTCTAGCTTTTCTTTCTGTCCATTTTCATCATACAATATTATTTCTTTTCTTTTCACATTGTTTTCTCCTCTTAATTTATTTATGTGTTCCCAGATTTTTCTATTGTTTTTGTCAGCCTTGATTTCTACAGTTATTTTTTCCTTCCTCGTGTTTTGTTAATTTATGCTTTATTTTGCTTTTAGTCATTTCTTTTTGTTTAACGTATAGCTCTTTATATCTTTGTTTTTCTTCTTCGTCCATTGAATTTCGCCATTTACGGTTATATTCTTTTCTTAACTTAATTTCCTTTCTTATCCCTTCATTAAACCAAACTGGTTCTGTTGTTTTCTCCCACGTTTCTTGTTCAGTATTTAATACTTTCTTTCTTAATGTTCTTTTCATTGTTTTGTCTGCTGCTTCCTTTATTTTTACCTCTAGCTCTGATATTGTCATATCATTTGTGTTGAGCTTATCCTCTAATTTCTTTAAATATTCTTTTGTAGTAAATTTATCTATTTTCATATAATGTGTTTTTTTATGTTCTCCTTTTCCTCGGATTTCATTGCCTTTCCCAGAGCAACAAAAATAAATTTTAACTAGTTTGTGATCTGATAAATCATATTCTTCCTTCCCCCTTTTCATCTATTGCCATCCTTTCAAAGTATTTGTAGAATTCTTTATTTATTAATGCATAATCAATAGTACTGGTCTGACCATCTCTTTCCCATGTTATTTCTCCTTCACATTCTATGTCACAGTTAAGTATGTTAAGGTTTAGGTGTTCAGATATTTTTAATAATCGTTTTCCATGGTCGTTTAAATTCTGTTTTCCTATAATGACGATATGTCCGTTGAAGTCTCCAACTATTATATATTTAGCGTCTATGTTTTGTCCTATCTTAATAATTTCTTCTTCTAATAATGTATTTGTTGTTTTGTCGCTTACAGACAGTGTAAATCTAGTTCCATATACTTCACATTTTGTGACTAATATATCCTCACATTTTGATTCAACTTTTTCAATGCTGACATTTTCACCCCTTTTGAGTACCATCAGCCCTCCACCTTTTTTATCCATTATTTTTCTCATGCTATGTACATTACTGATGTTATCACTAAAATTTACAGTTTGCCATTTTTGTTGTGTTTCAGTCAGACATAAAACTGTGTTATTATCTACAAGTTTTTCTAATTCAATGGCCTTTATCTGTGTCAATCCTTGTACATTTATAAATCTTATGCTAAAATGACTACTAATACTTGTTTTTGTGTTGACTTGGTTAACGAAAGTTTCCTTTTACAAGCTGTCCATTTTTTATATACCATCCTTTCTCCCCTTTGTTTCTTTTCTCTTGCAGTTGTTCTCTGAGTTCCTTATTTATTTTCCTTTCCCTTAATGTCAAATCCATGTGGGAATGTAAGGTTTTTTGGCTGGGTGTAAAAGTGAAGTTTTACCCAAATCTAACCTAACCAGGGAAAGCCTATCGGCGCTACAGATTAGACATATATAAAAATAAGGGGTATTTCTTTACAACTACTGCTCCACCTCTTTATTATATATATGAAGTCTTACATACTATATATAGTGTACTTAACACATCTGTGAAGGTTTCAGGGGATGCTCACCATTATTTACCTCGCAAACCGTCTTTGAAGTTATGTTATGTTGGTTAAGTTAGGTTAAGTTATGGTTAGATTAAGGTTGTTAGGTTAGTTTGCGGTTATGTTATGGTTATGTTAGGTTTGATGCGGTTCACTTAGGTTCGGTTACATAAGATTTTTACATTTTAATACCCAAACCCCAAAAATAACTTATTTGCGAACCCTAACTTCCGGGTGATAAAATGTAAAAATCTTATATAATCGATCCTAACTTAACATAACCGTAACCTAACAACTTTAACATAACCATAACTTGACATAACCTAACCAACCTAACATAACCTATCATAATTTCAAAGAAGTTTTGCGAGGTAAATAATGGTGAGCACCGCTAGAAATCTTCACAGATATGTTGAGTACACTATGTATAGTATATTTATAATAAAGAGGTGGAGCAGTATTTGTAAAGAAATAATAGGTGTAGCATTGTCAAGGTTAACCTAGAGGTTCATCAGACTTGAATCTACTTTTCAAGAATCTAATGGTGTTTTCAATAACACATTTAGTTATATAAAGACTTTTTTTATTGTACAATAAGCAGGTTGGTGATAATTAGGGATGCCGCTGTCACCCTAAATGCATCAGGAAATGAAAGTTGTAACTCTCGACACTACCTCGGTATCCAGCGAATCCAAAACAGATTTTGCTGTTCTATTTGCACCCAATTAATCCAAAACAGATTCAGATTCAGAGCAGAATCCGGAGTAGATTATTGGGAACAAATAGAAGAGGCCTTTTGTGAGATATTCAATGTTTTCTGTGAGACCTTCTCTTCGAAAAATAAAGTTTAGTTTGATTTGAACAAGGTTCTGTTATTTGTCAATGTAGGTTAAGGTTTGGTTAAATTAGATTATGTTATGTTAGGTTAATTTAAAAGATATCAAATGTTCTTTAGGACCAAAAGTAGAGTTCGACGAGGTGCATAAGCCATTTTATTTTTTAAACAGACGCCATTATGGTGAAGATGTAAAATTTTACCGAAGTTAGGTAAAGATTCGGAAGACGGACCAGTCTGGTTTTTGGACAAAGAAATTTTTTCTGATAGATTTTTATGTGTTTTGAATTAATCTGATATTTGTTTGTTATGCCATGCAATTTTTTTTTTTTCACCCAAGGTAAAAATTGCCACAAAAATGTCAGGTTAATTCAAAACCATCAAAATCAATAAAAGAAAAATTGCTTTAAGTATTCCTAAGTAAACGTAATTAAACCTAAACTAACCTAACCTAAGCAAACCTAATTAAACCTAACCTAGGTTAGATTTAATTAGATTTGGTTACGTTAGGTTTAATTAGGTTTGCTTACGTTAGATTAGATTGGATTAGGTTTTATTAGGTTTACTTAGGATTACTTAAAGCAATTTTTCTCTTATTGATTTTGATGGTTTTGAATTAATCTGACTTTTTTGTAGCACTTTTTACCTTGGGTAAAGATTTTTAAAACAATTAATAAATTGCATGGCATAAGAAACAAACATCAGATTATTTCAAAACATTTCAAAATCTATCAGAAAAAAATTGCTTTGTCCAAGAAACAGACGTTATCCCCGGGAACCACATACACTTAAATGTAGTATGTTAGGGGAACAAAGAATGTATAAATGGAAATTGTGCGTGTATTGAAGGACGAATAAATATGTTGGTGAACAGGTGGGATTGACGAATGGATACGCACGGAGTCAGTCCTCTGTGGTGGTGTGCCGCTGGGTACACGTACATACCTAGGTAGGGCGAGCAGAGGGAAAGCACGGCGCGGTGAGCTCTTACGATGCCCCCGTCACAAACCAGCGATACATCGGTGTACGCTCGCCCATGGTGGAGTTCTGACAGCATGCTGGTGAAGGTGGTGGTGTGGGAGTGCCATCGTAGATGAAGCTGCGTGTCTGGTACCGACTCCCCCATGCTGCAATGGCACGTATAACAAATATAATTAGAAACGCACATTTTTACACGTTTTGGGAAATAAATAACATGACTGAATTAAACTAGAATGACGAATGGTTGTCCATTGAAATATTGAAAAATCAACCATGTACTTGAAAAAAATCAACTACACGGCACGAATACTTCGTAAACAGGTCATATAAAACATTATAGATGCAAACTTAACTAAAATCTTCAAATATGTTTAACAATGACAACGTTCGGAAATACTTCGGTAAATACATGTAAATGTTCCTCAAAGTATGGGAAAAAAAAAATGATTGTGATACTTTGAACTCATAAATTGTTATATAGTGCTGAAACAAGCATTTCTACGATGCATTTATTTTTCAAATATGATCAATAACCTACGACCAAAATCACAGGACACCTGCTGGCGGGCAGGTCGTAGAGAACAGGATGGAAGAGGGTAAACTTCACTTTGGGAAAACTAAAACCGCATCTTAGGTAGTCTTACGTCATTCTCAACGGGGAACTGTTAAGATAGCTTGAGATTTGGCAGAAAACACTGGGGCAGGGTCACAGGAGTATGTAGAAGTGGCGACCCCAGCACTCCTTCGCCTGCTGGGTACACAGCAGCAGCGCGGCGCTACACAAGGGATGATCCTGGGAGACGGGGGAAGCGCGCCCGCCTCGGGTGTATGGGAGGGATGGGACGAGAGGGAGAGAGCACCACACAATTTGGACGATGAGAGGAAGGAGGGATGAGGGAGGGTGCGGGGAAAGAGGGAAGAGTGAAACAGAAAGAAATAGGAGAGTGAGAAAACAACCTCCGATCCTTACGAACATACGAGAAGCAGTCCATTGCTGTACGCATACAATGAGAGACCATGGATCACGAACATCAACTAATGGAGACGGCTAGATTGTGGAGGAGTCGCAGAATTAGTCAGACGGGTGTTGGGCTCCCTAATGGCGGGGTGCTACAGGGCGGGGATCTGTTGCCGCCGCGCTAGCACCCACGTCGTCACTCCCTCCCCCCTTTCTCCCTCCTCTCCGAGCGTCCACCGTCGACCCTCAAACCTCGCCCCACAGCCACGCTAACACGCATGTCTTCCCTCCTCCAGCACCACCTACGACTAACGCAATATTCTCCTCCACCAATACAACGGCTGTTCAATACTTTCACTTCGTACCCTAACCTACATCTCAATTTTATCATTTTCCCTCTTGTCGTCTGCAGTAGCCGATAAGATGAGGCAGAGAGAGAGAAAGAAAAAATAATTAAAATAACTCCACAGCCGTATCCATCCCTCTGACTCCCTATCCCCTGGTCTGACTACACCCTCCTTCCCTCCCTCCTTGCTACACTGCCAGCACCACATTAAACCGAGGCGCTCCTTACCCCCTTTCCCACCCGTCCCCACCCCACTTTACCCTTGTTTTCACTGTTAGGTGGACATGAGGGGAATTCTTGTATGCGGGGCTGCGATAGTCACCATCCTATCCTCAACGGCCGCGACACAAACGACATTAACACGCTCAAAAGGCCAATAAGGCACTATGATGACGATGATGAAAATAACATTCGTATAATCTTATCATGTAAGTCCTTGAAGGAATGGCAGCGATATTACCAACACTACCTATATATACCTATCACACACTGCGATACTGTTCAGGCCCCATGGAAGGCAGAAGAGGAGACCGGTCTTTTCCAAACCATCCAAGCAGTCCCAGCAACAAGCAAGCCTTACCCTAACCTGTAACTTATCAGACTCACGCGACCCACTGAGATAAGCTTAGGGCAAGAATAAGGACTTTGAGCTGTAATGTGACGGAGCCAACCTAGAGCAATGTAGTAGTCAAGTTCGCAGCAAACACCTCTCTCTCTCCCTCTCTTTCTCTCAAGAGAGAGAGAGAGAAAGAGAGAGAGAGAGAGAGAGAGAGAGAGAGAGAGAGAGAGAGAGAGAGAGAGAGAGAGAGAGAGAGAGAGAGAGAGAGAGAGAGAGAGAGAGAGAGAGAGAGAGAGAGTTCTTTACTCACTATTCCATAAGTGCCTTACACTTTATCTTTGATGCATGTGATAAACTGTTTTTTTAGCCCTGTCTATACATTCATTTCTTGGTCTCACTTAATGTTTTTTTTAACTATTCTAAAAGGCTCCAAATAAAACTAAATCAACCACTCTTTCTACGTTAAATCAGATTAATACTCCTAAGCTGCCCTTTTTAACAAAGTGCCAATGTTTTCACGTATCTATCTGAATCTGTCGTATCTCACTTTGAGTCAAACCATCTCGTTACTATTACTGTTCGCAAGTATTTGATTTTCGCCTTCACAATTTTGCATAAAAATCCCTACTCCACCGACTGTTAAAACAGGTGTCACAACAATTATCTTAAACGCCGAAACCAACGCGACGATACCAGGAGAATGTGTTATTTTTTATTCAATTCCTTTCGTCAACATCAATTACAGGAAGCGACGTGACTGCATAATTTTAAAGCAGATGTTCTTCCCAATACATATTGATTGATGTGATGCAATATTCATACATACACACGTATGTAATACTTGTCACATTACATTTTAGTAAATGAGGTGGCGTATGCATCTTCAATGGGTTTTCGTGTGGATAGGCAACTGCAATGATGAGAGGGATCAAAAGAGTAGTAGTAGTAGTAATGGGGATGGTGGTGGTGGTGGTGATGAAAAACAAATATACGTATGGTGTTCATAGTGCTAAAAGCATTGATAATTTAGTCGTTATGTTAATATAAATAGTAGTACCAGCAACACTAACACAAGCAGAATACTTGTAGCAGCAAAAGTAGGATCGCGGGTCGTTCGCCAAGTGGCCTTAAGTCTTCAGAGGGATGCGTTGTGGGCACCTGATTTCCGGCGATGACAATAACGAGCTGGCGGTACACACACACACACACACACACACACACACACACACACACACACACACACACACACACACACACACACACACACACACACACACACACACACACACACACACACACACACACACACACACACACACACACACACACACACACACACACACACACACACACACACACACACATTAAAAAAAATTGCCACAACATAAGGGTTCCCTCCGTTTCGCCTCCACCCGTCCTACCCTTCCCTTACCATTCTTCTTCTCGGCGCTCCTCCCTCCCTTCACCTCGCAACACTACTCTCTTCTGCTGTAGCCGCTGCTTCAACCTTCCTTTCCACTTCCTCCTCCCTCAAACCATCCCTAATAGCACTTTTCATTACATCCATTCCCCTTCCCAACTACCATCAACACTGTCTCCTCATCCAAGTGCTCTTCTCCTTTGTCCTCCCTGCCTAGTCCACTCCTCCACCTCAACTGTGTCCTACCCCCCTAACCCCTCCTTCTTTACCTGGGTTCTGACCCTCCTCCTCTATTCCCGCCCGCGTCCCCTTCATTAAGTGATCTTCAGGAAACTCCGTCACATTCCCCCTCGGCTCTCAACTTTCTGGGGTGGAGCTATAGGGGAGCGGCAGGTGGTGTATGAGGGGGGGAGGGGAGGAGAGGAAGGAAGTGGAGCAATATACGCACTGGACGAAACATTGGAACGAATGTAAAGGGAGTGGAGACGAGGACAGCAAGGAGATACGGGTTGAAGCTTTAGGAGGCGAGGAAGGGGAGGAGAGTTACGAAGCATTATAAGGGATATCACAAACACCAACAAATCTTCTTCAGGTGTATTTACTAGGCTGATTGTTTATCCTGCTATAACTTATTATAAGGGAAAGGATAATACAGTAGAAAATTCTCCACCCACCCACTCCTTCAGTCAAAGCGGGCCGGAAAAGAAGCCATACCATGCACCTTAAAATAACATGTATTATACGTCTAATTGTTGTTTGTGTTTGTGGGAGCACAGTTTGAATGTATGTTGGAGAGGAGGAGAAGGAAGAGGAGGAGGAGAAACAGGAAAAGGAGGAGTAGGACAAAATTCATCTGCAACACAAAGAAATAACGAGGGAACTAAGGAAGGTTTATCCCCCTTCATACCTGGAGGAAAGAGAATAATGAGAAGGAGGAGGAGTAAATAGAGGAAGAGACAGGCAAGTGGTGAGTAATCAGAGAAGTTGGATTTAGGTGACACAACCAACAATGCACACTCTTGTTGTTCCTCCCATCCTCTACACACACACACACACACACACACACACACACACACACACACACACACACTGATCAGGTTCATCAACAAAAAAGGAGAGTGTTTCCATACCATAATACCATGCTTTCATAAGTGTTACGGTCATTATCTTCACTTACTTTTGCTATTATTATTATTATCATTATTACTATACTTCTATTATTATTAGTAGTACTATTACTGTTTTCATTACTAGTGTCATAATCATCATTATATTATCAATGCTATGCGACCATTAAGATTTTATTAATACTTAACTTGCATTCCCATACTTTTCATATTATAAATTGTCATACATCGTACTGCTAACTAATCACTAAGCCATCTATTAATATTTGTAGTATACTTATTTTCCTTAGTACACATACGCAGACAAATACACACACACACACACACACACACACACACACACACACACACACACACACACACACACACACACACACACACACACACACACACACACACACACACACACACACACACACACACACACACACACACACACACAATTATATAAACACATAATTATATAAACAAGATATATGAAATTAGTAAGACATTGGAAATTTAATTTAATGCAAAAAAAATGCCATGTATTGGAAATGGGAAAAAAGTGCAATGAGACCCTCATGGACGTATAAGTTGTAGGAAAATATTATATCATTAGCAAAAGAAGAGAAAGATTTGGGAGTGGGAAGATTAAAAGAAATGCATCTAACAACTCTAAAAGAAAGAAGAGAAAGAGGGGACTTAATTACAATATATAAATTGATGAACAACCTGCAGGAAACAAATAGAAAAGACCTTAATATCAGAGGTGGGCAATCGGATTCGGAAGTCCGATTATCCGATTATTCGATTAATCGGACTCGCATTTTCGAATCGGATAATCGAATCGGACTAACCCCCGCAAAACGAATCGGATAATCGTAATCGGACTGCCGAAAATTTAAAGCGATTTGCGATTAATCCAGGTCGACGTCGTCTTTGTATTTTCGCAATAGCAGTTTCTTAATAAATTTTTCTATATTTTTCTCAAGTAAATATTTTTTCGCTTTATTCTATTCACACTTTAGTATTTTCTCTATAATATAATGCGCAAAATATCATGATTAATTATTAAATCATATAAATTATAATAAAAAGATTATATTTTACAAGTATAAAGTTGGTATAATACGTGTTTAGTTCTGGTTTTTCGTACGCGTCTCATCGGTTAAGTGACGCGCCGCACCAGTTTAGAACCAATCGTCGTGAGAGGAAGTGGTGCTGCTGCTGCTAGGACAAAAAACCATTAAATTTCCTTTAGAAACATTGAAAATAGTTTTAAAAACATTGAATCGCTTTTAAAAATATCGAATCGCTTTTAAAAACTTTAATCGAAATCGGATAATCGTATAATCGCTAATCGGACTTAGATTTTTTGGCAACCGAATCAGATAATCGAATCGGACTTGACGAGCTGGCGAATCGCTAATCGCTAATCGGACTTCAATTTTTTCGAAACGCGCCCACCTCTGCTTAATATTGAGAAGAAAAGGAGAGGCTAGAAATTTGAGGGGATACTCTTGTGGCTCACGCGACGTTTGGGTTCCTTGGGAGGTGGGGGGCCTTATGTACTACACCAGTGCCTGCGGCTTGGGCCCCGGTCACCTCGGCGTCCATGGTTATTGTTGCACTGAAAGGCTCTAAGAGCCTTTCAGTAGGTGTGTCATCATTAATTTCAATTGTAGCCATCTCTTCCTTTACGTCCCACAAAGAATTAATAAGGATTCCTAGATCCTGATTCTCTCTCTGCAAAGTTGCTTGTGATGTCTTCACCTGCTTCATCTCGAGCTGGAGCGATTCTACTACCTTTTCTAGTCTTGTTGCAGGCAGCGGGTTGTGCGAGGGTGTCTGATGGTGCAAAGCAGGAGTCGTAGCTGTTTTGGTAGGTAGCGCAGGTGGAGGAAAGGATGGCTATACTACTATCTGGGGTTGTGGGGTAGGAATGCGGTTTGTCACTCCAGCGTGATGTGGCGGAGCCATGTGTGTTGAGTCCGTCTGAGGTGGTGACGGTGAGGGCGTATGCTTCAGTCATGCCGTGGGACGGATTTCCCTCGATAGGGGGAGGGAAGGCCGCATTGGTATTGATGTGGGGAGGGGTTTGGGCTATAGCAGGTGGTAGAGTTCTTATCGTGTCTTTTAGGTAGTGAGTGTTGGGTCTCATGGAGCACCTGACGCTGAACGCGTTGTGCTCGAGTTGACAGTTGGCACATTTGGGTGCGAATTTTTCCTCCTTAGTTTGGAGTCGAGTTTTTCTGCACAAAAGCCGTATTTCATCCTGCAGTCACATTGCCACATCCTGTGTCTCCACCTCTGGCACCAGCCACAGAACGCTGGCTTCCCGATAAATCTCTCCACTTTGCATGGAAGAATTTCCTGGTATGTGAAGCTTTTCTAGCGGCCCACTTTTCCACATTGTAATTACCTGATTGCGTGGCTCCTCCGTGCTGACTTGAAGGTTCCTCTCGGCCCAGAGTTTTTTTTTTTTTTTTTTTTTTACCCATAGCGCCGGTAGGCTTCAGGGAGACCTTAGATGGTTGGCCTCCGCCCGTTAGTAGCGCGGGTTAGATTTTTTAAGTGACGCCTTATTTCTTCTTAGGCTCATGCTGCCAGCGGAAGCTCCTCGCGCATATAACGTTGCAGTCTCGGCGAGGATGGTGTTATGGCAGCATGTGGGTGATCTTAGGCCACTCGGCGGTAGTAACGTAGAAAAGTGGCCAGCCTGTGCCGAGGCTCGAACGCGGGACCCTGAGCTGCTATGCCCGACCGCTAGCCACTAGACCACCTAAGGGGTATGCAACTGGTATAGTATTTTATCATCATCTTGACTTGCTTGTTCTCTTCGGTAATCTTCTTCAGTCTGATGTTGGTGCCTTGATGCGGGTGATGCACTTCCATCAGGAATTTAATTGTATCTCTGTCACGGGTGACTGCTATGATGGTCTTGACGGTCATCTGAGGTTGTACTGACAGATTGCAATGCCTGTTGGCAAGTTCTGCCAGCCATATTGCTCGATCCCTTGGTACCACTTTATTAGGGAACACAAGGCGAAAAATCTGGTCAGGGGCCTTGCTATCAGCTTGCGTCGGACACAAGTTGGCACTCTCACGTTTGACACTGCTCAATTTACGTTTCTTGTTATCTTGTTATTGTCTATCAACGTAAAACCGTCATCGTCACTGAGTATCATGGTGTCAGTCACTTTACTCACTTCCGACTGGGGAGAGCAATGAACTGGCCTTTGTGTTGCAGAGAGCCTATCAGTTGCGCTGGTGATGTCACTGCGGTTGCAGGTAAGGACACTAGAGTTCTGCATGTACTGGAGTGAGTGTGTACTAAACATAGCTCAAAGCTACAGGGAGGTAGGTAAATCTTGACATCTCAACCAGTTAGGAAGCGGCCACACGTCTGACTCCACTGAGGTTACAAGGGTCACTGAGAGA
>JAXIVD010006396.1:0-10000 GCA_036785275.1 Cancer borealis
GTATTGGGATTGCTTTTGAGTTGATGAATCATTGTATTAGTAACGGTGCGTGCTAGTTTATGATGAGCTAAAATGTTAGACAATTGCAACGTTATTGTTGAGGTGATACTGACTACCTATAACGAGATCAAATATATTGCTTGCACGCTTTGAGGCTGGTATTAGTTGATTTAGTAAGTTACTTTGTAAAAAGTTTCACATTCTATATATTTATTTAATACCAAGGAGCGTCTGACAGTCTAAATTGGGAAAATGAAAGTCTCCCAGAATTAATGACTCCCAGTTTTGGAGTGTTTGCCGCCAGACACTGAACATTCTGGTGTTATGTCGCGTGTTTGGCCGCCAGTTGACAGTCATGGAATGAAAGTTATGACCGTGCGGGGTTAAGCTCGATTTTTTTTCCTTTTCACATTATCCAGTAGAACACCGGTCATGTATCTAACTCCCTCATCCCTTCCTTCCCTCCCCCGCCTCCTTCATACCGCGGCCATGCGTCACCACTGTGGTAGTGAAGGGCCACCCCCTCTCCCACCCCGATAAACACATACACACACACACACACACACACACACACACACACACACACACACACACACACACACACACACACACACACACACACACACACACACACTGGTGACTCAGATGGATCCGGTGCCCTGGTCAGTCTGTTTTGTGTGTGTGTTGTGTGTGTGGTGTGTGTGTGTGTGTGTGTGTGTGTGTGTGTGTGTGTGTGTGTGTGTGTGTGTGCGCGCGCGTTGCGTGCGTGCGTGCGTGCGTGCGTGCGTGCGTGCGTGCGTGTGTGTGTATGTGTGTGTGTGTGTGTGTATGTGTGTGTGTGTGTGTGTGTGTGTGTGTGTGTGTGTGTGTGTGTGTGTGTGTGTGTGTGTGTGTGTGAGTGTGTGTGTATGTGTTGATCACGAACCGGAATCAAACAGGTAATCATTCGGAGGTAAAGTGTTGATAATTGTTTCTGATGAAAATAGAATGTCATTACAGTCGTAGTGTTGGTGACAGCTTTTCTCTGGTGAAGAAGTGTTGTGAATAAAATGCAATTATACGGAATTCTAGTTTTAATAATAGCTTATTATAGTAAAGTGGTGTCCAACACGTAATTTTGGTTATATGAAGTGTGTTGTGGATAATTGCGTAGTGTAGCAGGGAAGCGGTGCACCGAATATCATTGCCGAGTCGGTGGTGATAATGTATTCCACTTAAATTTTCATAGAAGTCATTTTTTTGGTGGATGTCATTTTTACATTGTTTTTCAATATAGCATGCAATTTCACTTAGTTAGCTTTTGTTTATTTTGAGTTTTCTTGTGTGTTCTTAATACTTTGTACCTGGAGTTATACCCTGTAAGGAAATAATGTTCCCATACTAGGAATGATACCTTTGTTCAACACCTACAGGTGAAACTCTGCCTTTTCCACAAGTATGTTTCATCTCTCTCTCTCTCTCTCTCTCTCTCTCTCTCTCTCTCTCTCTCTCTCTCTCTCTCTCTCTCTCTCTCTCTCTCTCGCAATTGATTGATAGATTGATCGATGGATGGATGGATATATATATATATATATATATATATATATATATATATATATATATATATATATATATATATATATATATATCCAGCCATCAATCAATCTATTTATATATAATTGCGAGAGAGAGAGAGAGAGAGAGAGAGAGAGAGAGAGAGAGAGAGAGAGAGAGAGAGAGAGAGAGAGAGAGAGAGAGACAGAGAGAGAGAGAGAGAGAGAGAGAGAGAGAGAGAGAGAGAGAGAGAGAGAGAGAGAGAGAGAGAGAGAGAGTTGCGTAAGTTTGACATAGGGATTACACGTAATTGGTGCTACAATAATGATAACTATTATGAATCTAATAATGATAATGACAATGATCTTAATAATGATAATGTCATTATCATTATTGTTATGTAACGATGCTACACACACGCACACACACACACACGCTGGGCGGACGGAGATTATTTGGGCGAATCTGCTTTCACGTGTAGCCTCTGTTCACCTAGCAGTGAGTAGATACGGGATGTAAGTCGAGGGGTTGTGACCTCGTTATCCGGTGTGTTGTGTGTGAGTGGTCTCGGTCCAACCCAAAGATTGGTCACTATGAGCTCTGAGCTCTTTCCATAGGGGGACGGCCGGCTGTCTCGAGAGAGACAAGCAGCAGACTGTGACAGTGAATACACACACACACACACACACACACACACACACACACACACACACACACACACACACACACACACACACACACACACACACACACACACACACCTTCATAACATTTCCGTGTAGGATCCACCAAAGACTACAACAAAGTCAGGATACAACTGCATTCCATTTTTTTTTATTTCTTTTGTTTTGCTGAATTTTATTATTTTTCTTTATATTTTATATTTAATATTTTTGCTTGCATTCTGGATATTTGAGTCGACTTATACGACTCTATGTATTCAATGCTAACTTTTTTTCTTTCTTTCTGTGAGTATATTCAATAAAGTATTCAAGTCAGACAACAATCCGATTGACTTGTTCTACGTGGAAGCATCATCATCCTTGTGTACTCACGGAACGGATCCAGTACTGCCTGGCGACCCTTGCACCGTCAACAACCACACAATGGACACTACTTGCCAATCAATGTCATTCAAAAGGTTGATAGTTTGGTTACCAGGTTGTCCGTTGATGCTTGCATTGTGTCTGTCAGGCCGTGCGTCCATGTTTTAGCGTTTCATTTTGGTATTAGTATTATAGTATGTAATGGTATTATTATTGTTATTATTATTATCAATATTATTATTATCATTATTATTATTATTATTATTATCATTATTATTATTATTATTATTATTATTATTATCATTATTATTGTTATTATCACTAGTATTATTGTTACTGTTATTGTTATTATTATCATTATCATTATTAATAGTAGTAGTAGCAGCAGCAATAATAGTGTAGTTTTTCTCTTTCATCTCCAACACCAGTCTTCCTCTGTACTATTTTTTTTCTTCTAATTCAAGTAGTTAGTGTAGAGTAGTTATCTCAAACAGCCTTCGCAAGGACCTTAGGGTCTGTTGTTGTTTGTGTTCCTTTTTATGGACAACAGCTTGTGCATCTATACATTACCATTATTAGGCCATGGGCCAGCTATGACCCTCGAGCACCTCCCCCCCCCCCCCCACCATTAAAGCAAACCAAGTTTTTCTGAAGCTTATAAGCATACTAAACACGATTCTAAATGTTACCAAGAAAAATTTTGGGATGAAACTACTTTTTAGGCTCGTTGAATTCGGGTACCCTCAAATCGACGGAAACGCATTTTCGCATGAAACGGTTTCAGACCTCTCGTACATAATGCCTCACTAAAAGCTTAATATTTGCCCTATTTCAACATATGATACATCAAATGAAAGGTCAGATCACTGGCTTCCATAATATTATAAATATACCTGGTGTTTCACTCATGTAATACTTGAAGAAAAAAAAATTTTTGCATTATAAAACAATTTTTTTCTGACATTTTTGTTTATTACCAGTTGAACACAAAAACATGATACATGTACATGTAATTCTGAATACAATATGGGAGTTTGTCTCATCAGTATTCTCTTGAAATACAGCAATATCCATCCTTAAAGAAATGCAGTACATTCAAAGACTAGGTAATAAACCAATTTATATTCAGCACTTACTGCAAAGAGTAAATAAAGTTTTGTGGATTAACAACGTTTCTTCCCACAGTTTTTTCCTCGTCCTCAAAGAAATACATGGTACAATAACAAAAGAAACAAATGATAACAAGATATGCAATATAAATCGGAGGGTCTAGGACAACTGTCCTAGACCTAACCTAACCGATCCAATGTTAATAATGTCAATAAAGACATATGTATCTTTTATGATTTTATTCCAATAAAGTACTTCATAATTTTTTTTTTTTTTTTTTTTTTTTTTTTTTGTCAACAAAAAGTTCCATATGGCGGCCAGTTTCCTGCGGCCAGTTGGGCTGTGGCCAGGTGGCTGCGGCCAGTTGTCCCATTCCCTAAATCTGACACGTGTCCTTATTATATCATGGATTTATCATCCGCAGGACAGATTTCCTTCTGCATCACTGTCTGTTTCGTCACCATCCAATCCAATGATGATGATGATGATGTCGTGTTCCAGACAGAATACAGCACGTATTCTGTCTGGAACACGACATCATCATCATCATCATCATCGTCATCCGTATCATTGTCAGCATCACTGGGATTACTCCGGTTCGCAAGGTCGGCAAGTTGAGAAGGTACCATCGGCCCCTCAAACCACAAGGGTTCCAGTTGGTCAGTTGTTTCAGTCCATCCATGACCAGTCTGCGCCATGGAAACATCAGGCTTTGGGATGTGGGCTTGTTTCCAAATTCCCACCTGGTAGTTGACCCTCTTCACATGTTGAACCAAACTGCTTTTACATGGAGGCAAAGTGGCCATGTCAATGTTTCTTGAGGGAGTTGTGACATTGTCCCGGGCACAGAGCTCATTGATTTTGAACAGTCACAATTCGTCCACTCTTCGCACTTTTGACCGTCCATAGATGACACATGTGAGGGTTTCCAGCTGATCCACAATGTCATCATCTGCATCCCAATGATCATCAAACAGAGCAAATATTGGGAAGTATTTGGGCATTTTCAAAAGCGTTTTGATAGGCTTTATCTTGCCTATTCCTCTGAACGAACTGGTAGTGTCGCATCCACAGAAAGCATGGAGGGCTAGGAGTGCAGTGCTTTGTTCCTGTGAATAGTTCTGAGAGAACTCCGAGATGTTGATAAGCTTTTTCTTGTTTCCTGTTCCAGTATCATAGAGGATTTCGATCCCTTCTAGTTTCGGTGTATAGTGCAGAAGGATGAAGAACACATCTGTGTCTTGACTCTTCACTCGTACATAGTTGTAGTGCATTCTCCTGGCATACTCACAATACATAATGAGCCTTGTGTCTGTTTCCTCTTGTGTGGATTCCAAAGAATTCATTCTGTTGACTGATGTTCTTGTCCCATCTTCTGATGTCAACATATATGGAGTCCCATCGCTAATCAGAATGACTTTCCGGCCAACCAGTCTTGAAGCATACTCATCACTCCTCCACATTCGAAGCAGTAGGTGGATGAATTGAATTTTGTTTTCATCATTGGAGAGAAGCGGTTTCCAGTCTGCTGGCTTCTTTGTTGCTTCGCCTTTGAGTATCAGTTTATCTGCTACTCCTCTTCTCTTCCGCTCCATTGCCTTGACATGATGTCAACTTTGACTTTGACATGATGTCAAAGATTTTGGAGGAAATTTGAGCAAAGTTGCTTTGGAGATCTTTGATGTAATAGAAACAAGCATTTCCATCATATATGGTGACAGTTTCCTTCTCTGGTGGTACAGCAGCATGGTCACATTCCTTTGTCAAATAGTGAAATGCCTTGCTCTTGTCTGTCTTCGCCAGAAATCCATCAGACGTTCCAATTCTGTATGGAATTGGTGTCAGTGGATAGATCATCAATTCCTTCAGGTCGAGTTGTAGGTCTTCGTTCTGCGATTTCATGAATAACTTGAATGCAATGTTGCCTTGCTGATGGAACTGTTCAACCTTGTGTTTGTCTGAGCTGACCTTTGATTTCTTGTTCACGGTTTCCAAAGTTCGCAAGTTGAGTCGCTTCACGGGCTCAAGGAACTCGCTGCCAGTCTCAAGCCGTTTGGTTATGAAATCTTCTTTAGCCCATCGGCCAAGATTTTCTGCTTCTAAGACATCTTTTGTGATATCTTCGGATGCAGCTGCACCTGAGGAAAGGATCAGGAGCTTATCCTTTGTGTCTACGTCAAAGGGATTCAAGAAGCTTTGGACAGCCTCGCAGGTCTTCGCTACAGTTTTCTCACTCCTTAGAATTTCAGCAGGTCGAACATCTCGGTGCTTCATTCCGTCATCTGCCAGCATACCTGCCATGTTGAATGTAGCATTCACATATTGCGAACGAGCATTGGTTGTTCTCACCCAGCGTTATTAGGCACTGTAATTTGTCAGCAAACCTGTAAGTCCTGCATGCTCATCACCGTGGGACTTCGCATGTCGCATGAATGTTTCTTCCATGGTTTTGTCCACGTCACAACGATTCTCAGGGATGAATGAATGTGCTACACTGATTGCTTCTCTCTGAAGTAGTTCCATGGCACCAGGGTGAGACGTTTCGATGTTCGCCAGGAATACCGAAAAAAAGGTGAGATACCGAGCATAGTTCTGTCCGCCGAAGCTGAAGAACTTTATTTACTCTTTGCAGTAAGTGCTGACTATAAATTAGTTTATTACCTAGTCTTTGAATGTACTAATCTGCATTTCTTTAAGGATTGTTATTGCTGTATTTCAAGAGAATACTGATGATACAAACTCCCATATTGTTTTCAGAATTACATGTACATGTATCATGTTTTTGTGTTCAACTGGTAATAAACAAAAATGTAAATTGTCAGAAAATAATTTGTTTTATAATGCAAACAATTTATTTTTTCAAGTATTACATGAGTGAAACACCAGGTATATTTATAATATTTTGGAAGCCAGTGATCTGACCTTTCATTTGATGTATCATATGTTGAAATAGGGCAAATATTAAGCTTTTAGTGAGGCATTATGTACGAGAGGTCTGAAACCGTTTCATGCGAAAATGCGTTTCCGTCGATTTGAGGGTACCCGAATTCAACGAGCCTAAAAAGTAGTTTCATCCCAAAATTTTTCTTGGTAACATTTAGAATCGTGTTTAGTATGCTTTTAGGCTTCAGAAAAACTTGGTTTGGTTTAATGGTAGGGGGGGGTGCTCGAGGGTCATAGCTGGCCCATAGCCTATGTGTGTGTATATATATATATATATATATATATATATATATATATATATATATATATAATATATATATATATATATATATATATATATATATATATATAAATATATATATATATATATATATATATATATATATATATATATATATGTATGTATATATATATATATATATATATATATATATATATATATATATATATATATATATATATATATATATATATATATATGTATATATATATATATATATATATATATATATATATATATATATATATATATATATATATATATATATATATATATATATTCAGTACTGTATCACTTTTAGAACATTAGTTTCTTGATTTTATCTGAATGAATTTAATAAAATAAAAGTACATGGCAACATTAAATGGATCAGACAATATTGTTGGAAGAATATCTAAGTTTTTATCTGTTTTTTAAATACATTAAGATTGTTTATGTTTTTTATGTGAACAAGTTAATTTTAGTTTCTATATAAAATAATCCTGAATCGAGTTGTATGTACGTGGTGCAAGACAAACCAAATGAACACAGTGTTCCCGGGTATTATGACCATCATCAATACAGGACAGAAGAGTGGTATTACTGTTAGGAATTGTATATGTATCACTTGTGAAACGAATAGAAATTTTGAAATTTTAAATCTGCAGTTAGGTTTCCCCTTGGATCATATCTAGAAACGGTTCTTATGACTGTCTTCTGTGCCCACATTGTTTTTCTTTAAGTATGTCGGTCGGCTACAGCCTCTCACATTAAACAAGGGTAGCACAAGGTAGAACATATACTGACAAGGACTTCTTACATTAACTGGTGTCTATTTAGTTCTATATATAATGACACACTTCTTAGACAACCTAACACATATATGATAAATATGTGTTTTCAAGTTAAAAATAATCATCCACGTATACTCCTTTGAATGTTCTAGATTGGCTGCATTTAATTTATTTATTTTCGAGCATGATAGGAGGAATCACATTTACAACATATCTGTTAAAAAAAATGTTTTATCCTATCTATATACAACTTTAGTTTATTAGACTTTCTCTAGGTTGTAATATCAACTACCTTTAGAGATCATTCATTACTCAAACAAGTAAAAACATTTCAGCAAAAGAAAGAGAGGAGGAGGAGGAGGAGGAGGAGGAAGAGGAGGAGGAGGAGGAGGTAAAGGAGGAGGAGAAGGTAAAGGAGGAGGAGGTAAAGGAGGAGGAGGTAAAGGAGGAGGAGGAGGAGGAGGAGGAGGCGGAGGAGGGAGGAGCACCGCGATGTGTCAACTACAATATGTAAAGTGAAACACCGGCCTTCAGCTGAAAGAAATGAAAAACGTCGGTGAACAAGTACACGCAGAAGAGACATGGACGTGTAGCCTACCGCAGAGGATAGCCGCGTGGAGGTGCGTTTGTGTGTGGGAGGGTGCGTGCGTGTGTGGGGGAGCGTCTGTGTGAGCGTGTGTGTGTGTGTGCGTGTGGGGGTGGGAGCGTAGATAGACAAGGACAAACTAACGGAAGGTGATAACGTAACAGTTGCGTTTATGATAATAGATGTGACGAAAATTTGTATTCAGAATCCATATACTCGTAGACAAATCATAACTTCTCTAACAGTAGTATTCTAGAACCTTGATTATAAAACATAACTAAAACATTCAGGGAAAAAAAATAATCCAAGCCTCACGTGACTTCACCGCCAGCTGCTTTGTTTCTCCTGAAAACTGTCTTTGTCGTGTAGCTTCTGGCTCCTCGAAAACAAAGGCATTGAGATGTGAGGACAGTGAATGGAAGGCTGCAGCTGTGGAGGAAGGAAGGCGTAAAGCTACGGAACAAATCACAGCGTTGTAAAGGCGATAGAACATAGAGAAGGGTGAAAGAAATGCAGGGAAGACACAGCGAAAAGAAAATGTTTATAGAACGAGAAAAATTAAAAGTCGCTATGGTAACCACGTCATTTCCATCCTTTGTCACACACACACACACACACACACACACACACACACACACACACACACACACACACACACACACACACACACACACACACACACGAGCTCGGAACATCCTTGAACACTTACACACCGCTCGGATTACTGACACTTATAATTACTTACTTTTATTGCATCATTTCCAAATACTATGACCCTATTCATGCGTCCATTACTACAAATACTGTGGACGAAATCGTGAATATTAAACTCAGACATCTGTTGTAAATGGTTCAATTTTGACATTCAATCATTGTTTGTCGAAACTTCACGATAAGATTTTGAGGTAATTTTCTGTATTAGGTTTTTTCAGTGTTTATTCAAAGGTAGGTTTGGAGCTCAAGGTCTTTATGATCTGAGTTCTCTCTCTCTCTCTCTCTCTCTCTCTCTCTCTCTCTCTCTCTCTCTCTCTCTCTCTCTCTCTCTCTCTCTCTCTCTCTCTCTCTCTCTCTCTCTCTCTCTCTCTCTCTCTCTCTCTCTCTCTCTCCTCTCTCTCTCTCTCTCTCTCGCTCTCTCTCTCTCTCTTTTTATTGATACATTCTACAGATTTTTCTCAGTGTTTTACAGGATAAAGGTGACATGGTTAGTGTGACCTATTCTAAAACCTAACTGAGCATCACCAATATATAAAACCTAACAATAAAACTTAATAATAAAACCTAACTGAGCATCACAAATATATGAATAATAACAATAGATTAATCTTGAATCTAGCTATAATTTAGTATTAAACATAGCTCAATAAGCAAACCAGCACCACAACACCGAGGATGTTTGTAGCACAGAGGTAAGTACGCCTTCACCCTGTGTGGAGCGAACTTTCCTCACTCGTGCCGAGTATCCCCACATCCTGACATAGTTTTATTTTTACACGTTTACTGTCAAGAAAGGTCTCGGACACAAACACAAACACTATGTCAGCTTTGTTTGGTAGCACGTTTTCTTTTTGTGAGCTTCCACACGTTTGTGTGAAAGCTCCATACTTTTGTCGATACGATGCACAGCTCCTTGTTATAGTGGCCACGCTGCCGTCTGCTGTCGCTGCGAGAAGTTGTAGCCATGTAGTACAAGCTGCGGCAGGAACTGTCTACCCTGTTGTAGTGTTAGAGG
>JAXIVD010006396.1:22500-24126 GCA_036785275.1 Cancer borealis
ATATAAGGTTTTCGAGGTGATATTAGGCTTTGGCGAAGAAAAAAAGATATTACACCATCAATAGGAACAGTGTTTGAAATGGTTCACACGCTAGTATATAAGTCTTTACACTCTCAGCATCAGAATCTTGGTTTATAAATAGAACAAATGAATGGAACGGAAGCCTCAGTCCCGTGATTCATACAACGCAAAGGTCATCTATAAATAGACTGGTCTCGTCGCCCACACACCTGCTGTAAAGTGACTCTAACGAAAACTTAACATAGAAAGATATTTGGTGTGTGTGTAGACTTAGGAATCCTCGGTAGGAGAAGTAAAAGCATGTCTGTGTATATTTAAAAGATGTATGTGTGTGGAATGTCTGTATGAGATTGGAAGGATAGGAAAGAAATTTTGTCTGTGTAGCTGGGATGTATGTCTTAAAGAAAACTGCGTGTCTGTAAATGATTAACAGACATTTGTGTTCTGCATCGGTATGTTTTCCTAGCATTTCGTGATCATTATTCCATCTCTTTATAAAAAATAAAAAATCACCGAGTGTTTTTGTCTGGTGACTTCCGGCTTTGTTTGTCTGTTTCCTTGTTACGTCCATACGGTGCATCCTCACGACCCCGAGGTAAGAGATACACTAACACGGATCTTATGTTTTTTTGTCACATTTTCCTGTCACCAAAAACAGATGGTAATGAGATTCTTCTCTTTGTTTGCTATGAAAAAACCTGACTCATCTGAAATTCAATGTCTATGTCTCTCTCTCTCTCTCTCTCTCTATCTTCTCTCTCTCTCTCTCTCTCTCTCTCTCTCTCTCTCTCTCTCTCTCTCTCTCTCTCTCTCTCTCTCTCTCCCACAAGATGAGGGTCAACTGCATTCGACGACAAATAAAAAATCATGAGCGGATTTTTCTTCGGTATTTCTGAGGAAAGTGAGTGAAGGCACCACCACCACCACCACCACCACCACCATCACCACCATCACCACCACTACCACTACCACCATCCACCAACCACCACCCACTTACTACACTGGTAATATATATATATTATAATATATTATATAATATAAATATATATATATATATATATATATATATATATATATATATATATATATATATATATATATATATATATATAAAAGAAAATCCTTATGATCTGATATACATTTACCTTGGCCATGATATGAATGATAACCTTGAGATTATTTTCTGTATTACTTTAGATATATACTACTCAAGCTTCTTATTATCAGTGATCTCGCCGTGAATGCAGCGTGATAGAGGGTCAGGGTTGGTAGGTACGCAATTGTTATTAATTTCTTCATTTTCTTAACCATTATACTATATAGCAAGGCATAGTACACATAATACTGATGCAGTTTTTTTTTTATTTGACCACAGTGTTTGAAGGTAAAGGATTGCAAAGATGGTCATCGCACATGTTCTAGTACTAACAATCCTTAATTATAACTGTACGATTCTTTACACTTAATATTATGTTTAATGCCTTGCTCTCACACCGATCCCAGTCATGACACGCTCCATGACATCTAACACCTCGTCCAGCACTCTCCTCTCCCTCTCTCTCTCTCTCTCTCTCTCTCTCTTCTCTCTCTCTCTCTCTCTCTCTC
>JAXIVD010006397.1:0-24117 GCA_036785275.1 Cancer borealis
GTGATTGATTGAAATTCCTACCTTTTCTTTATTGTAGGGAATTTTTTCTTTATTTCGTAAAAAAGATTAGTGGAATTCATCTAATGAGATTACACCTGTCGCGTATATTTTCCAGCCCAGGTAAAAGGTAAAAGGTAGCCTCTCAGGTGCCTTTTTTCCCATACGCATTTAATTTAATTCCGGGCATAATACGTAGGCTTTGAAACCACCACCACCACCACCACCACCACCACCACCACCACCACCACCACCACCACCACCACCACCACCACCACAACCACCACCACCACCACCACCACGGCTATAACGACTGGTAGCCTTTATTTACTTTGAAGAGGGTCGGGCCGAGGCCAAAAAGGGGCTGTAGATATTGCGTTGGTCTCCCTGTGAAAGAGAGAAGAGAATGAAATAGAAGACGAAGTAGAAGAGAGAGAGAGAGAGAGAGAGAGAGAGAGAGAGAGAGAGAGAGAGAGAGAGAGAGAGAGAGAGAGAGAGAGAGAGAGAGAGAGAGAGAGAGCGAGAGAGAGAGAGAGACAGAGAAAGAGAGAGAGAGAGAGAGAGAGAGAGAGAGAGAGAGAGAGAGAGAGAGAGAGAGAGAGAGAGAGAGAGAGAGAGAGAGAAGAGAGAGAGAGAGAGAGAGAGAGAGAGAGAGAGAGAGAGAGAGAGAGAGAGAGAGAAGAGAGAGAGAGAGAGAGAGAGAGAGAGAGAGAGAGAGAGAGAGAGAGAGAGAGAGAGAGAGAGAGAGAGAGAGAGAGAGAGAGAGAGAGAGAGAGAGAGAGAGAAAGAGAGAGAGAGAGAGGGAGAGAGACGCTTTGGTGGCCGGAGTGTGAAGAGGAAGATGTAAGAGGGAGAGATTGTGTGTATAAATTGACGTATGAGAGGATGGGATGGAAGAAGGAAGGAAGGAAGGAAGGAAGGAAGGAAGGCAGGAAGGAAGGAAGGAAGGAAAGAATGAATGAATGAAGGAATGAAGGAAGGAAGGAAGGAAGGAAGGAAGGAAGGAAGGAAGGAAAGAAGGAAGGAAGGAAGGAAGAGGGACATATGGGCAGTATTGAGGAGGAAAAGGACAGAAGAGGAGGAGGAAGATGGGAGGCCAAAAGATGTGAAGAGGAATTAATAAATGATATATAAGAAGAAAAAGAAAGATAAAAAAGGAATTGGAGAACGAAGTGGAGTGGTGTAGAAAGGAAACCTAAACACTGTTACATGACTCACGCGACAGGTACTCAAGATCGCTTTGGTACTCAGACCATTTCCAACTCGAACCGTTTGTGACATGACCACACGCGCACGGAATGTTGGATAAAGATTAGATGGGTTAGGAGCTTAATAATTATACTCTACTCGAGGTGTGAAACCATTAAAGGTTACATAGAATCTTAACGCATGAATTATATAAAGAGTGAGGTTTCGTCTGTTCCTCCATTCTAAGTCATGCGTGAGACATTCTCAGTGAGGTGAACACATGCCGGGGCTATCCTGACTTGACTAGATATTACGACCCACTAAATATTCTCTATTTCACTCCTGGGATACACTACCTTTTGGTATTCTTTGTTACCTTTTGCTTTAAACATTTTACACAACTCGTACATAGCATATACACCAGTGATACATGCATGCATTGCTATGTATGTGTACGAGTTGTGTAAAATGTTTAAAGCAAAAGATAACAAAGAATAGCAAAAGGTAGTGTATTCCAGGTGATAATAGTGGGATAATGCTTTGTGATTGAAGAGGGAAAGTGAAAGGGGTAACGGGTAGGGATAACAGTGGAGACGAGAGGAGGGAAATGGTAGAGATGAAAGGAAGAGTGGGGATGGAAGAAATGTCAGGGATGGAGGGAAGTGTTGGAAGGAGGAAACGGATAAGAATGAAAGGTGGATTGAGGAGGGAAGAAAGGGGGAGGGAGAAGAGTGGGGAGAGGGGAAGGGGTAGGGAGTGAAGAGCAAGTTAGGAGGGGGAAAGTGGTTAGGATTGAAGAGGGATTGGGGAGGGTTAAAAGGGTAGACACTAACGGAAGAGTGAGGAGGGAGAAGGGATTAGGATGGAAGGGCGAGTTGGCAGGGGGAAGAGAAAGGATGGAAGGGGTATTAGGGATTGAGGATTAGGTAGGAAAGGAATGGAAAGTGGATAGAGGGAAGGGGTAGGTATGGAAGAAGGATTGGTGTGGCGGGAAGAAGTTTGGATTGAAAGGGGAGTGGGAAGGGAGCAAGTGGATTTGGGGAGGGTGGAAAAAGTAGGGAGAGAGAAGTTTGTAAGGATGATAGGAAGAATCGAGAGAAGGGAAAGAAAATAGATGGAAAGGAGAATGAGGAAGGAGAAAGGGATAGCGATGGATGGTGAGTGGGGAGAGGAGAAAGTGTTAAAAATTGAAGGAAGATGGGGAGGGGAAAGAGGTAGGGAAGGAAGGGAGAGTGGGGAGTGGAAAGAGGAAGGGATGGAAGGGGATGTTGGGAGGGGGAAAGAAAAAAATAGAAAGGGTTAGATTGAGGAGTGGAAAATGAGAGGTTAGGTGGGGAAGGGATAGATGGGGAAGTGGGGACGGATGTATGAAGGAGTGGGGAGGATAAGTGGGGTGTGAATGGAAGGTGAAATTGGGAGGAGGAGGAGTGGGGAGGTAGAAGGAAAGTGGGGAAATGATAGATGTGGGATTTTGAAAGTGTGAGATAGAAAGAAAACTGGGAATAATGGAAGGGGCAGTGGGAAGGAGGAAAGGGATAATGATAGAAAGGGGAGGGAGGGAGGGTGAGTTAGGAGGGGAAGGGGTAGGGATAGAAGTGTTAGATGGAAGAATGTGTCAGGGGAAGGAAAATGGGGAAAGGATAGATGGACTAATGGGGAGAGGGGAAGGGGTTAGGCATGGAAGGGGGATAGAGGAGGCAGGATGGGGTAGGGATGGAAGGGTGAGTGATGATGGGGAAAGGAGAGTTGGGAGGTAAAAGGGATAGGGGACATAGGATGGGGTAGAGATGGAAGGGAGAGTGATGGTGGGGAAAGGGGAGTTGGGAGGAAAAAGGGTTAGAGATAGAAGGGGAATAGGGGACGTAGGATGGGGTAGAGATGAAAGGGAGAGTGATGGTGGGGAAAGGCGAGTTGGGAGGTGAAAGGGTTAGACATGGAAGGGGAATAGGGGACGCAGGATGGGGTAGAGATGAAAGGGAGAGTGATGGTGGGGAAAGGCGAGTTGGGAGGTGAAAGGGTTAGGCATGGAAGGGGAATAGGGGACGCAGGATGGGGTAGCAATGGAAGGGAGAGTGATGGTGGGGAAAGGGGAGTTGGGAGTTGAAAGGGTTAGGCATGGAAAGGGAATAGGGGACGCAGGATGGGGTAGAGATGGAAGGGAGAGTGTGGAGAAAGGAAGGGGTAATGATGGAAGGGTTAGATGGATGAGTGTGTCAGGATGAAGAAAGGATAGATGGGTCAATGAGGAGAGAGGAAGGGGTTAGGCATGGAAGGGGGATAGACGGGGCAGTATGGGGTAGGGAGGGAAGGAAGAGTGTTGGTGAGGGAAGGGGTAAGAATTGAAGGGGGTGTTGGGACGTGAAAATGTTAGGGATGGAAGAGGAAGTGGAAGGTTTAAAAGGATAAGGATGAATTGGGGGTTTGGAAGGGAGAAAGGACAGGGATGGAAGGAAGAGTTAGGAGGGAGGAATAGAATAAGGAAGGTAGGGGAGTGTTGATGGGGAAGATGGAAGGATTGATTGAGGATTTTGGTGGGAGGAAAGGATAGGGTATTGAAGTGGAAGTGAAGAGGGGGAAGGTTAGAGATGGGAGGAAGAGTGGGGAGGGGAGAAGGGTTAGTATAGAAGTGGGAATGGGTATTGGAATTGAGAAAGAATGGAAAGGAGAGGGAAGGGGAAATGATGGAAAGGGGAGTGGGGGATGGGGAATGGGGAATAGGGATGTGAGAAGGAGTAGGGATTGAAGAAATAGTGGGAAGGGAAAAATGGTAAAGATGGAAGGGGAGTGGGGAGGGTGAAATAGGTAGGGTATTGAAGTGGGAGTGGGTAGGGGTTAAATGGAAGGGAGAGTCGGGATGGGGGTAGTGGCAGAGATGGAAAAAGAGTGGGAAGAAGGAAGGATGTGAAGATGGCTGGGGGAGTGGAAGGGGGAAGGGTTAGGGATGGAAAAAAGAGTAGCTAGGGGGAAGGGGTAAGAATGGAAGGTGGTGTTGGGAGGGGCAAAAGGTAGGTATTGAAGGGGGATTTGGAATGGGTAAAGGGGAATGGATGGAAAGAAGAGGGGATAGGGGGAATGGGGTAAAGATGGAAGGTTGAGTCGGGTGGAGTGAGCGAGTAGGAATTAAAGTGGGCGTGGGAGGGAGAAGAGTTAGGGATGGAAGGAAGAGTGAGGAGGGGGGCAGGGGTAATGATTGAAAGGAGAGTTTGGATGGGGAAGGTGTAAAGATGGAAAGGGGATTTGGGAAGGAGGAATGGGTACGGTATTGAAGGGATATTGGGGAGAGGAGAAGGGAAGTGAATGGAAGGGGAAGAGTGGATGTGGGAAGATATAAGGATGGAAGGGGGATTTTGAGAAAAAAAGATTTTGAGGAAAGGGAAAGGGTAGGGATTGAAGGATTAGTAGGGAGAGGGAAGGGATAAGGATGGCAATGATGGGGAGGGGAGAAGGATGAGGAATGGAAGTAAGAGTGGAGGAAGAATGGGTAAGAATGGAAGGAAGAGTTTGGAAGAGGAAGGGGTAAAGATTGAAAGGGGAGTGGAGAAGGAGGATGGGGTAGGGATGGAAGGAAGATCGTGGAAGGAGAAGGGTAAGGATGGAATGGGGAATGTGGAGGGTGAAGTGAAGATGAGATGAGATGAGATGAGTGAGGGAATAGGAGAGGAGCGGAGAGGGAGTGAGAGGAGATGAGGTGAGGTGCGATAAGATGAATTGAGGTGAGAGGAAAGGAGGGGAGAAGAGGTGAAGGGAGAGGAGGAGAGACAGAGAAAATGGGGGATAGAAAAATAATAAAGAGAAACACAATTTGCTATTCTTATCAAATTTTATTTCAGATTATTTACATCAACAAAATTATTACATTAGAGAACCGTAACAATTAGTTCTATCAATAAAATAACTACATACAAACACCAGAACAAATTGTTTCAACAAAATTGTTATAGTAGAAACAAATATATATATATATATATATATATATATATATATATATATATATATATATATATATATATATATATATATATATATATATACACACGCGACCAATTACTTCCATCAACACAGTGATTACATTAATACCTAAAACAATTCATTTCATCACTCAACTAATTACATAAAAACATTTGAACAATTAGTTCCCTGAACAAGAAAATTATATTAACAAACAATACCTGAAAAGAGAATACCTGAAAAGAGAATACCTGAAAAGAGAATACCTGAAAAAAGAAGATCTGAAAAGAGAATACCTGAAAAGAGAATACCTCAAAAGAGAATACCTGAAAAGAGAATACCTCAAAAGAGAATAGCTGAAAAGAGAATACCTGAAAAGACAATACTTGAAAAGAGAATACCTGAAAAGACAATACCTGAAAAGAGAATACCTCAAAAAACAATACCTGAAAAGAGAATACTTGATAAGAGAATTTCTGAAAAGAGAATTCCTGAAAAGAGAATACCTTAAAAGAGAATACCTGAAAAGAGGCTACTACTACTACTACTACTACTACTACTACTACTACTACTACTACTACTACTACTACTACTACTACTATTACTACTACTACTACTACTACTACTACTACTACTGTTACTACTACTACTGTTACTACTACTACTACTACTACTACTACTACTACTACTACTACTACTACTACTACTACTACTACTATTACTACTACTACTACTACTACTACTACTACTACTACTGCTGCTGCCACTATTACTACTGAGGAGGGGGCAGGGCTGGATGGATGGGGAAGTGGGGTTAGGGAGAGAGGAGGGGGCAGGGCTGGATGGATGAGGGAGAGGGCTGAGGGAGAGAGGATGGGGCAGGGCTGGATTGATTGGGGAATGGGGTGAGGGAGAGAGGAGGGGTCAGGGCTGGATGAATGGGGGATTGGGGTGAGGGAGAAAATAGGGGGCAAGGCTCGATGGATGAGCGAGTTGGGTGAGAAAAAGAGGATGAGGCAGGGCTGTATGGATGGGGGAGTTGGGTGAGTGAGAGAGGAGGGGGCAGGGCTGGATGGATGGGGGGGTCGGGTGAGGGAGAGAGGATGGGGGAGTGGGGTGAGGGAGAGAGGTAGGGGAAGGCTGGATGGATGGGAGAGTGGTGTGAAGGTGAGAGGAAAGGGCAGGGCTGGATGGATGCGGGATTGGGGTGAAAGAGAAAAGAGAGGGGCAGGGCTGGTTGGATGGAGGGGTCGGGTGAGGGAGAGAGGATGGGGCAGGGCCGGATAGATGGGGGAGTGGGGTGAGGGAGAGAGGAGGAGGCAGGGCCGGATGGGTGGGGGAGTTAGGTGAGGGAGATAGGAGGGAACAGGGCTGGATGTATTGGGGAAGAGGGTGTTGGTGATAGGAGAGTGTAGGGGTGGATGGATAGGAGAGTGGGGTGAGGGGGCAGAGCCTGATGGATGGGGGAATGGGGTGAAGGTGAGAAGAAGGGGTAGGACTGGATGGATGCGGGAGCGGGGTGAGGAAGAAAATAGGGGGCAGGGTTGTATTTATGGGGGAGTGGGGAGAGGGAGAAAGAAGGGGGGAGGGCTGGATGGATGGGGGAGAGGGGTGAGGGAGAGAGGAAGGGGCAGAGCTGGATGGATGGGGGAGTGGGGTGAGCCAGAGAGGAAAGGGCAGGGTTGGATGGATTGGGAAGTGGGATGAGGGAGAGAGGAGGGGTCAGGTCTGGATGGATTGGGTAGTGGGGTGATGGAGAGAGGAGGGGGCAGGGCTGGATGGATGGGGGAGTGGTAAGAGGAAGAGAGAAGGGGGAAGGGCTGGAAGGATGGTGGAATGGGGTGAGGGAGAGAGGAAGTGGCAGGGCTGGATGGATGGGAGAGAGGGGTGAGGGCAGGATGGATTGGGGAGTAGGGAGAGGTTGACAGAAAGGGGCAGGGCCGGATGGATGGGAGAGTGGGGTGAGGGAGATAGGAGGGAGCAGGGCTGGATGGATAGGGGAGTGGGATGAGGGAGAGAGGAGGAGGTAGAGCTGGATGGATGGGGGAATGGGGTGAGGAAACGAGGAGAAGGCAGGGCTGGATGGATTGGGGTGAGGGAGAGAGGAGGGGGCAGGGCCGGATGGATGGGAGAGTGGGGTGAGGGAGATAGGAGGGAGCAGGGCTGGATAGATAGGGGAGTGGGATGAGGGAGAGAGGAGGAGGTAGAGCTGGATGGATGGGGGAATGGGGTGAGGAAACGAGGAGAAGGCAGGGTTGGATGGATTGGGGTGAGGGAGAGAGGAGGGGGCGGGGCTGGGTGGATGGGGGAATGGGGTGAGGGAGAGAGGAGGGTGCAGGGCTGGATGGATGGGGAAGTGGGGTGAGGGAGAGAGGAGGGGGCAGGGCTGGATGGATAGAGGAGTGGGGTGAGGGAGAGAGGAGGAGGCAGGGCTGAATGGATGGGGTAGTCGGGTGAGGGAGAGAGGTTGGGGCAAGGCTGAATGGATGGGGGAGTGGGGTGAGGGAAAAAGGAGTGGGCAGGGCTGGATAAATGAGGGAGTGGGTTGAGGGAGAGAGGATGGGGTGGGGCTGGATGGATGGGAGAGTGGGTTGAGATAGAGAGGAAGGGGCAGGACTGGATGGATGAGGGAGTAGGGTTAGGGAGAAAATAGGGCTGGTTGGATGCGCGAGTTAGGTGAGGGAAAGAGGAGGAGGCAATGCTGGATGGCTAGAGGAGTGGGTTGAGGGAGAGAGTAGGGGGCACGGATGGATGGATGGGAGAGTGGGGTGAGGGAGAGTCGAGGGGGCAGGGCTGGATGGATGGGGGAGTGGGGTGAGGGAGAGAGGAGGGGGCAGGGCTGGATGAATGAGGGAATGGGGTGAGGGTGAGAGGAAGGGGCAGGGCTGGATGGATGCGGGAGTGGGGTGAGGGAGAAAAGAGGGGGCAGGACTGGATGGATGGGGGAGTGGGGTGAGGGAGAGATGAGGGGGCAAGGCTGGATGGATGGGGGAGTGGGGTGAGGGAGAGAGGAGGGGGCAGGGCTGGATGGATGGGGGAGTGGGGTGAGGGAGAGAGGAGGGGGCAGGGCTGGATGGATAGGGAAGTGAGGTGAGGGAAAGAGGAGGTGGCAGGGCTGAATGGATGGGGGAGTGGGGTGAGGAAGAGAGGAGGAGGCAGGGCAGGATGGATAGGAGTGTGGGGTGAGGGAAAGAGGAGGAGTCAGGGCCGGATGGATAGGGGAGTGGGTTGAGAGAGAGAGGAAGGTACAGGGCAAGGTGGATGGGGGAGTGGGATGAGGGAGAGAGAAGGGGACAGGGCTGGATTTATGGGAGAATGGGGTGAGGGAGAGAGGAGGAGGCAGGGCTGGATGGATGGGGAGTGGGGTGAGGGAGAGAGTAGGGGGCAGAGCAGGGTGGATCAGGGAGTGGGGTGAGGGGTGAGGATGGGGCAGTGCTGAATTGATGGGGGACTGGGGTGAGGGAGAGAGGGGGGGCAGGGCTAGATGGATGGGGGGCTCGGGTGAGGGAGCGATGATGGTGCAGGACCGGATTAATGGGGGAATGGGATGAGGGAGAGACGTGGGGGCATGGCTGGATAGATGTGGGTGTGGGGTGAGGGTGAGAAGAAGGGGCAGGGCTGGATGGATGCGGGACTGGGGTGAGGGAGAAAAGAGGGGGCATGGCTGGATGGATGAGGGGTCGGGTGAGGGAGAGAGGATGGGACAGAGCCGGATGGATGGGGCAGTGGGGTGAGGGAGATAGGAGGGGACAGGGCTGGATGGATAGGGGAGTGGGGTAAGAAAGAGAGTAGGGGGCAGTGCTGGATGGATAGAGGAGTCGGGTGAGGGTGAGAGGAAGGGATAAAACTGGATGGATGCGGGAGCTGGGTGAGGGAGAAAAGAGGGGGCAGGGCTGTATAGATAGGGGAATGGGGTGAGAGATAGAGGAGGGAGCAGGGATGGATGGATGGGGGAGTGGGGTGAGGGATAAAGGAGGGAGCAGGGCTAGATGGATAGGGGAGTGTGTTGAGGGAGAGGGGAGGAAGAGGGCTGGATGGATGGGGGAGTGACGTGAGGGAGAGAGGAGGGGGCAGGGCAGGGGTGATGGGGGAGTTGGTTGAGGGAGAGAGGAGGGGGCAGGGCTAGATGGATGGGAGAGTGGGATGAGGTTGAAAGGAAGGGACATGGCTGGATGGATGGGGGAGTGGGTTGAGGGAGAAAAGAGGGGGCAGGGCTGAATGGATGGGGGAGTAGAGATAGGGAGAGAGGAGGGTGCAGAGCTCGATGGAGGGTTGAGTGGATAGAGGGAGAGAGGAAGGGGCAAGGCAGGATGGATGGGTGAAGGGGGTGACGGAGAGAGGAGGGAGCAGGGCTGGATGGATAGGGAAGTGAGGTGAGGGAAAGAAGAGGGGGCAGGGATAATGGATGGGGGAGTGGGTTGAGGAAAAGAGGAGGGCAAAGGGCAGGATGGATGGGGGAAGTGGGAGACGGAGAGAGGAGGGGGCAGGGCTGGATGGATGGGGGAGTTGGGTGAGGAAGAGAGGAGGAGGCAGGGCTGGATGGATAGGGGAGTGGGGTGAGAGAAAGAGGAGGAGGCAGGGCTGGATGGATAGGGGAGAGGGTTGAGAGAGAGAGGAAGGTACAGGGCAGGGTGGATGGAGGAGTGGAGTGAGGGAGAGAGGAGAAGGCAGGGCTGGGTTGATGGGAGAATGGGATGAGGGAGAGAGGAGGAGGCAGTGCTGGATGGATGGGGGAGTGGGGTGAGGGAGAGAGGAGGGGGCAGGGCTGGATTGATGGGAGAATGGGGTGAGGGAGAGAGGAGGAGGCAGGGCTGGATGGATGGGGAAGTGGGGTGAGGGAGAGAGGAGTGGGCAGAGCAGGGTGGATCGGGGAGTTGGGTGAGTGGTGAGGATGGGGCAGGGTTGGATTGATGGGGGACTGGGGTGAGGAAGAGAGGCGGGGGCAGGCCTGGATGGATGGGGGTTTGGGTTAGGGAGCGATGATGGGGCAGGGTCGGATTAATGGGGGAATGGGGTGAGGAAGAGAGGTGGGGGCAGGGCTGGATAGATGTGGGAGTGGGATGAGGGTAAGAGGAATGGGGAGGTCTGGATGGATGCGGGAGTGGGGTGAGGGAGAAAAGAGGGGGCAGGGCTGGATGGATGGGGGGTCGGGTGAGGGAGAGAGGATGGGGTAGGGCCCGATGGATGGGGGAGTGGGGTGAGGGAGATAGGAGGGGACAGGGCTGGATGGATAGGGGAGTGGGGTGAGGGAGAGAGTAGGGGACAGTGCTGGATGGATAGAGGAGTCGGGTGAGGGTGACAGGAATGGGTAGGAATGGATGGATGCGAGATCGGGGCGAGGGAGAAAAAAGGGGGCAAGGCTGGATAGATAAGCGAGTGGGGTGAGGGAGGAAGGAGGGAACAGGGATGGATGGATGGGGGAGTGGGGTGAGGGATAAAGGAGGGAGCAGGGCTAGATGGATAGGGGAGTGTGTTGAGGGAGAGGGGAGTGGTCAGAGCTGGATGGATGGTGGAGTGACGTGAGGGAGAGAGGAGGGGGCAGGGCAGGGTTGATGGGGGAATGGGTTGAGGGAGAGAGGAGGGGGCAGGGCTAGATGGATGGGAGAGTGGGATGAGGGTGAAAGGAAGGGACATGGCTGAATGGATGCGGGAGTGGGTTAAGGGATGGAGGAGTGGAGTGAGGGAGAAAGGAGGGTGCAGGGCTGGATGGAGGGGTGAGTGGGGTGAGGGATAGAGGAGGGGGCAGGGCTGGATGGACAGAGAAGTGAGGTGAGGGAAAGAGGAGGGGGCAGGGCTGAATGGTTGGGGGAGTGGGGTGAGGAAAAGAGGAGGGGGTAGGGCAGGATAGATAGGGGAAAGGCCTGACGGAGAGAGGAGGAGGCAGGGCTGGATGGATGTGGGAGTGGGGTGAGGGAGAGAGGAGGGGGCAGGGCTGGATTGATGGGAGTATTGGGTGAGGGAGAGGGGAGGAGGCAGGGCTGGATGGATGGGGAAGTGGGATGAGGGAGAGAGGAGGGGGCAGGGCTGGATTGATGGGTGAATTGGGTGAGGGAGAGAGGAGGAGGCAGGGCTGGATGGATGGGGGAGTGTAGTGAGGGAGAGAGGAGGGGACAGAACAGGGTGGATCGGGAAGTGGGGTGAGGGGTGAGGATGGGTGCAGGGCTGGATTGATGGGGGACTGGATTGAGGGAGAGAGGAGAGGGCAGGGCTGGATGGATGGGGGGATCAGGTGAGTGAGCGATGATGGGGCAGGGCCGGATTAATGGGGGAATGGGATGAGGGAGAGAGGTGGGGGCAGGGCTGGATAAATGTGGGAGTGGGGTGAGGGTGAGAGGAAGGGGCAGGGCTGGATGGTTACGGGTGTGGGTTGAGGGAGAAAAGAGGGGGCAGGGCTGAATGGATGGGTGTCAGGTGAGGGAGAGAGAATGTGGCAGAGCCGGATGGATGGGGGAGTAGGATGAGGGAGAAAGGAAGGGGCAGGGCTTGATGGATGGGGGAGTCGGGTGAGGGAGAGAGGAAGAAGCTCGGCTGGATGGATAGGGGAGTGGGGTGAGGGAGAGAGGATGGGGTAGGGCTGGATAGATAGGGGAGTGGGGAAAGAGAGAGAGAGAGAGAGAGAGAGAGAGAGAGAGAGAGAGAGAGAGAGAGAGAGAGAGAGAGAGAGAGAGAGAGAGAGAGAGAGAGAGAGAGAGAGAGAGTCAATTCAATTCAATTCAATTTATTTCCACAGGGTAGTGGTTATTATATACATATTAAGTCAACTATATACAATACATAAAAAACTAATACTAATACTAATAATTAAAAGTAAGCCTAAATTTAATAATTATTTACAGATGTGAGGGATTTACACTGTTGCACTGTGGCTATTAAAGAATTTGATAAGATTGGTTTTGAAATTACACAGTGTTGTTGAATGTTTGACTTGATTTGGCAGATTATTCCACAGTGTTGGGCCCAAAACCTCTAGTGATCTGTCCCCTGTATCTGTCTTGAAGCTCGGTACATAGAGCATGTTTTCCTGTCTTGTGTTTCCACGTCCTACTCTTACATCACGAACCTTATCAACGTTACACAGCCATTCAGGGTATTCATTATTTAGGCTTTTATATATGTGTATTAATACCTCAAATTTATTTATTTTCTATCTTAAGCCAATTCAGTTCATCATAAGCTGGAGACACATGATCGTAATTTCTGAGCCCGCCCACAGCGACACGGGCGGCAAAGTTTTGGAGTTTCAGGACTTTAGCTTTTTGTGATTTTGTCGTTGTACCCCAGATCTTTATATAGTAGTTGATTATGCTTAAAACTAGTGATTCTATAAAAAAAATTTCTAGCTGTTTTATTTAATAATCCGCTTACTCTATTTACATATATAAGTGTGCCCATTACTTTTTTATTTAATTATTTTATGTGTGTGTCGAAATTCATACATTGATCTAAATGAAGGCCTAAATTTTTTACATGTTTGCTTGGAGTTATAATGGTGTTATTCATATTCATACATAGAGAGAGAGAGAGAGAGAGAGAGAGAGAGAGAGAGAGAGAGAGAGAGAGAGAGAGAGAGAGAGAGAGAGAGAGAGAGAGAGAGAGAGAGAGAGAGAGAGAGAGAGAGAGAGAGAGAGAGAGAGAGAGAGAGAGAGAGAGAGAGAGAGAGAGAGAGAGAGAGAGAGAGAGAGAGAGAGAGAGAGAGAGAGAGAGAGAGAGAGAGAGAGAGAGAGAGAGAGAGAGAGAGAGAGAGAGAGAGGAGGGGGCAGAGCTGTATGGATGGAGGAGTGAGGTGAGGGAGAGAGGAGGGGGCAGGGCTGGATGGATGGGGGAGTCGGATGAGGGAGAGAGGAGGGGGCAGGGCTGGAAGGATGTTTGAGTGGAGTGTGGGAGAGAGGAGGTAGGGCTGGATGGAGGGGGGAGTGGGGTGAGGGAGAGAGGAGGAGGCCGGGCTGGATGGATTGGGGAGTGGGATGAGGGAGAGAGAAGGGAGAAGGGCTCGATGGATGGGGGAGTGGGGTGAGTGAGAGAGGAGGGGACAGGGCTGGATGGATGGGGTACTAGGGTGAGGGAGAGAAGGTCAGGGCTGGATGGATGGGAAAGTTGGGTGAGGGTGAGAGGAGGGGGCACGGCTTGATGGATGGGGGAGTGGGGTGAGGGAGAGAGGAGGAGGCAGGGCTGGATGGATGAGGGAGTGTGTTGAGGGAGAGGGGAGGGGTCAGGGCTGGATGGATGGGAGATTGGGGTGAGGGTGAGAGGAAGAGGCAGGGCTGGATGGATGGGGGAGTGGGGTGAGGGAGATAATATGGGGCAGGACTAGATGGATGAGCGAGTTGGGTGAGGGAAAGAGGAGGAAGCAATGCTAGATGGATGGGGGGAGTGGGATGAAAGAGAGAGGAGGGGGCAGGGCTGGATGGATGGTGGAGTGGGGTGTGGGAGAGAGGAGGGGGCAGGGCTGGATGAATAAGGGAGTGGGGTGAGGGTTAGAGGAAGGGGCAGGGCTGGATGGATGTGGGAGTGGGGTGAGGGAGAAAAGAGGGGGCAGGACTGGATGGATGGGGGAGTGGGGTGAGGGAGAAAGGAGGGGGCAGGGCTGGATTGATGGGGGATTGGGGTGAGGGAGAGAGAAGGGAGGAGGGATGGATGGAGGGGGGAGTGGGGTGAGGGGTGAAGGAGGGCGCAGGGCTGGATGGATACGGGAGTGTGTTGAGGGAGAGGGGAGGGGTCAGGGCTGGATGGATGGGAGAGTGAGGTGAGGGAGAGAGGAGGGTGCAGAGCTGAATGGATGGGAGAGTGGGATGAGGGTGTAAGGAAGGGATAGGGCTGGGTGGATGCGGAAATTGGTTGAGGCAGAAAAAAGGGGGCAGGGCTGAATGGATGGGGGAGTGGAGTGAGGGAGAGAGGAGGGTGCAGGGCTGGATGGAGGGGGAAATGGGGTGAGGGAGAGAGGAGGAGGCAGGGCTGGATGGATAGGGAAGCGAGGTGAGGGAGAGAGGAGGGGGCAGGGCTGGATGGATGGGGGAGTGTGGTGAGGAAAAGAGGAGGGGGCAGGGCAGGATGGATGGGGGAAGGGGGTGAGGGAGAGAGGAGGGGGCAGGCCTGGATGGATGGGGGAGGGGGATGAGGGAGAGAGGAGGGGGCAGGGCTGGATGGATGGGGGAAGGGGGTGAAGGAGAGAGGAGGGGGCAGGACAGGGTGGATGGGGGTGTGGGGTGAGGGAGAGAGGAGGATGCAGGGCTGGATTGATGGGGGAGTGGGGTGAGGGAGAGAGCAGGAGGCAGGGCTCGATGGATGGGGGAACACATAGGAAGAACAAACAGCAACAGACCTACTGACCCTTACGAGGCTGTTTGTGATAAACTAGACTACACTATCTAATCTGGGGTGAAGGATACAGGATAGTAGGGGTGAGGGATTCTCCCACCAGCCACGACTGGCAGGAGAGGAAGGCCAACCATGCAATATAAGTAAAAATAAATAAATAAATGCGTGGAATTAGATTAGACTAGCCTATTACTACTGTCTTTAACACTACATCTTGGCAAGCGATGTCAGGCCCCTAGCGACGTCCTTCCGAATCGAGATTTTGTAATTACTGTACATTAGAAGGAACTTGCTCAAAGTTTACTATGTTGACGAATAATGTTTTAGTTGCGGATTGGCTTCTAAGTATTTGTCCAGTCTATTTTTGAATGTATTAATTGTTTTACTGTCGACGACATTGGCGGGCAGGGAGTTCCAAACGTTAACGATCCGATTGAAAAAGAAATGTTTGGCTTCGTTTGATGTGAATCTTTTACCAGTAATCTTAAAAGTATGACGTCTTCTTGTTATATTTGATTGATCAAAAGTAATGTAATCTTCTGCATGGATATTATCAAATCCTTTAATTATCTTGAACATTTCAATTAAATCTCCTCTCATCCTTCGTTTTTGAGGCTGAATAAGTTTAATTCTTTAAGTCTTTCTTCATAAGGTTTATTTCTCAGCCTTGGAATCATTTTCGTTATTCTACGCTGGACTCTTTCCAGTTTGTCAATGTCCTTTCTGTAATATGGGGACCAGAACTGTACGCAATATTCAAGATGAGGTCGTACTAGTGAATTATGCAGTTTTAATATGACTTTTTCTGATTTATTTTCGAAAGTACGCCCAATAAAGCCGACCAATCTGTTAGCGGTTTTAACTACCTCTGAGCAATGCTGACTGGGTTTTAAATCGCTTGATATTGTGATTCCTAGATCTTTTTCCTTGTTCACTGCAGAAAGTAGTTTTCCATTCATATGGTACTGAACGTGATCATTATTTCTTCCGATATGTAGTACCTTACATTTATCAACGTTAAATTTCATTTGCCATTTATTGGCCCAAGACGTTAGTCGATCAAGGTCTGATTGTAAGACTTCTCTGTCACTTGTCGAAGTTACTTTACTGGCAATTTTCGTATCGTCAGCGAATTTTGATATTTTGCATGAGATCCCATCATCTATGTCATTAACATATATCAGAAACAAAATAGGGCCAAGTACTGAACCCTGTGGTACGCCACTTTTTACGTTTAACCATTGAGAGGAGACACCGTTTAAGACTACTCTCTGTTTACGTTCAGAGAGCCAGTCCTGAAGCCAATTGTAGATGCTACCAGAGATACCGTGAGTCTTTAGTTTGTTAAGCAATCGTTGATGGGGAACTTTATCAAAGGCCTTTTGAAAATCCAGATATATGATATCTACTGCTCTGCTTTCATCGTACGTGTCAAAAACGTTGTAAAAGAAGTCTAATAAGTTAGTTAGACATGAACGTTTATTACGGAAACCATGTTGTGAGGGTTTAATTATATCGTTGTCTTCAAGGAATTTCACCATATTGTCACGAATGATTGTCTCCATTAATTTACATACTACTGACGTCAGACTGATTGGCCTATAATTTCCGGGTTGTGACTTGTCTCCCTTTTTGAAGATTGGGGTTACATTAGTACGTTTCCAATCTGATGGAACTTTACCAATCCATAAGGATTTATTGAATATGATTGCAAGCGGTTTACTGATCTGATGCTTGACCTCTTTCAAGATTCTCGGGGAAATTTTATCTGGTCCAGGGGTTTTATTAGTTTTCATCTTATCGATTTTTTGTTCAACGTCATTTTCTACGATGAGTAAATCATTTAAGAAGTTTTCGGTTCTTCTAATCTCGAGTGGTTGAAACGATGAACAATCCTCTTCTGTAAATATGGATGCAAAAAAGTTATTTAGGATTGTAGCCATTTCATTTTCGTCGTTTGTGTGATTTCCTTGTACTTTAGTAAGTGGACCGATATTACAGGTAAGGGCTTTTTTACTCTTAACAAAACTATAAAATTCTTTAGGATTAGATTTACATGATTCCGGTATATATTCTTCAAGGTTATTCTTGCTGCGCTTTATTAGTCTCTTAGTTTCGCGACGAACTCTGTCAAACTCAACTTTGTCATCTTGGTTTTTAGTTGATATATACTTATCGTACGCGTGTTTTTTGAGAGAGAGGCTGTTTTTTTTAATCTCATCGTACCACCATTTTGGTTTATTCTTCCTTGCTGAACGTCTGTAACGATACGGTACACATACTCTAATAGCTTCGTTCAGCTTTGTGGTAAAGGCCTCCCATGACTTATCAATATCTGATTCTGACTCTGACAACAGTTCACTCCAGTCAGTGTCTTCTAGAATTGTCCGCATTCTGGTGAAATTTGCCCTTTGGTAGTTTGGTACCCTCTCCTTACTGTCATTTACTTTTATTTCCTTCATTTTCAAGTTGAACGTAATTATCCGATGGTCGCTTGAGCTGAAAACTGGGCCAACATTTACGTTGCTGACTATCTCTTCACTTGTTGAAAGAATGAGATCAAGGGTATTTAAATCGCGCTTCGGTTCATGAACGTGTTGATGTAATTCGCTCTCTAATAAATTCGTGTACAGGTCGTGTCCTGCATGTGATCTTAACGGATTTCCCCATATAGGGGAATAGGGTGAGGGAGAGAGGAGGGGGCAGGGCTGGATGGATGGGAGAGTGTGGCGAGGGAGAGAGGAGGGGGCAAGGCTAGATGGATGGTAAAGTGGGGTGAGGGGGAGAGGAGGGGCAGGGCTGGATGGATGGTGAAGTGGGCTGAGGGAGAGAGGAGGGGGCAGGGCTTCATGGATGGGGGGTGTAGGGTGAGGGAGAAAAGAGGGGGCAGGGCTGGATGGATGGGGGAGTGGGGTGAGGGAGAGAGGAGGGGGCAGTGCTGGATGGATGGGGGTGTAGGATGGGGGAGAAAAGAGGGGGAAGGGCTGGATGGATAGGGGAGTGGGGGGAGGGAGAGAGGAGGAGGCAGGGCAGTGTGGATAGGGGAGTGGGGTGAGGAATATAAAAGGGGGCTGGGCGGGATGGAGGAGGGGAGTAGGATTAAGGATTTAAGATGGGATGGTGAGAGATTGATGGTGAAATGTGGTGAGGGAGAGAGGAGGGGGCAGGGCTGGATGGATGGAGGAGTGGGGTGAGGGAGAGAGGAAGGGGCAAGGCAGGGTGGATAAGGGAGTGGGGTGAGGGAGTGAGGGGAGGGTGTGAGGGAGGGGGGCGGGCTGGATGGAGGAGGAGAGTAGGATTTAAGACGGGATGGTGAGGGAGGAAAGGGTAGGAATGGAAGGGAGAGGGGGGGGGGTTAAGGGCATGATTGGAAAAGGAGAAGAGGGGGAGAGAGGAAAGTGTTTTGGATCGAAGGGTATTAAGGAATGGGGGAAGGGATACAGATGAAAGAAATAGTAAGGAGGAGGAATGGAAGGGTAAATGGGAAGGGGAAGGGGTAGGATTGGCGTGAGGGAGAGGAAGGAGGAAAAATTAGGAAAGGGAGAAAGTGTGGGGAGGAGGAAAAAGAGGTAGTGAGGAGATTCCTATCTATCTATCTACTTATCTATCTACTTACCTACCTACGTATCTACCTATCTATCTACATACCTACCTACCTACTTGTCAATATATGGCCTATAATTTCCGGGTTGTGACTTGTTTCCCTTTTTGAAGATTGGGGTTACATTAGTACGTTTCCAATCTGATGGAACTTTACCAATCCTTAAGGATTTATTGAATATGATTGCAAGCGGTTTACTGATCTGATGCTTGACCTCTTTCAAGATTCACGGGGAAATTTTATCTGGTCCAGGGGTTTTATTAGTTTTCATCATATCGATTTTTTGTTCAACGTCATTTTCTACGATGAGTAAATCATTTAAGAAGTTTTCGGTTCTTCTAGTCTCGAGTGGTTGAAACGATGAACAATCCTCTTCTGTAAATACGGATGCAAAAAAGTTATTTAGGATTGTAGCCATTTCATTTTCGTCGTTTGTGTGATTTCCTTGTCCTTTAGTAAGTGGACCGATATTACAGGTAAGGGCTTTTTTACTCTTAACAAAACTATAAAATTCTTTAGGATTAGATTTACATGATTCCGCTATATATTCTTCAAGGTTATTCTTGCTGCGCTTTATTAGTCTCTTAGTTTCGCGACGAACTCTGTCAAACTCAACTTTGTCATCTTGGTTTTTAGTTGATATATACTTATCGTACGCGTGTTTTTTGAGAGAGAGGCTGTTTTTTTATCTCATCGTACCACCATTTTGGTTTATTCTTCCTTGCTGAACGTCTGTAACGATACGGTACACATACTCTAATAGCTTCGTTCAGCTTTGTGGTAAAGGCCTCCCATGACTTATCAATATCTGATTCTGACTCTGACAACAGTTCACTCCAGTCAGTGTCTTCTAGAATTGTCCGCATTCTGGTGAAATTTGCCCTTTGGTAATTTGGTACCCTCGCCTTACTGTCATTTACTTTTATTTCCTTCATTTTCAAGTTGAACGTAATTATCCGATGGTCGCTTGAGCTGAAAACTGGGCCAACATTTACGTTGCTGACTATCTCTTCACTTGTTGAAAGAATGAGATCAAGGGTATTTAAGTCGCGCTTCGGTTCATGAACGTGTTGATGTAATTCGCTCTCTAATAAATTCGTGTACAGGTCGTGTCCTGCATGTGATCTTAACAGATTTCCCCATATAGGGGAATAGGGTGAGGGAGAGAGGAGGGGGCAGGGCTGGATGGATGGGAGAGTGTGGCGAGGGAGAGAGGAGGGGGCAGGGCTAGATGGATGGTAAAGTGGGGTGAGGGGGAGAGGAGGGGCAGGGCTGGATGGATGGTGAAGTGGGCTGAGGGAGAGAGGAGGGGGCAGAGCTTCATGGATGGGGGGTGTAGGGTGAGGGAGAAAAGAGGGGGCAGGGCTGGATGGATGGGGGAGTGGGGTGAGGGAGAGAGGAGGGGGCAGTGCTGGATGGATGGGGGTGTAGGATGGGGGAGAAAAGAGGAGGAAGGGCTGGATGGATAGGGGAGTGGGGGGAGGGAGAGAGGAGGAGGCAGGGCAGTGTGGATAGGGGAGTGGGGTGAGGAATATAAAAGGGGGCCGGGCGGGATGGAGGAGGGGAGTAGGATTAAGGATTTAAGATGGGATGGTGAGGGATTGATGGTGAAATGTGGTGAGGGAGAGAGGAGGGGGCAGGGCTGGATGGATGGAGGAGTGGGGTGAGGGAGAGAGGAAGGGGCAAGGCAGGGTGGATAAGGGAGTGGGGTGAGGGAGTGAGGGGAGGGTGTGAGGGAGGGGGGCGGGCTGGATGGAGGAGGAGAGTAGGATTTAAGACGGGATGGTGAGGGAGGAAAGGGTAGGAATGGAAGGGAGAGGGGGGGGGGGGTTAAGGGCATGATTGGAAAAGGAGAAGAGGGGGAGAGAGGAAAGTGTTTTGGATCGAAGGGTATTAAGGAATGGGGGAAGGGATACAGATGAAAGGAATAGTAAGGAGGAGGAATGGAAGGGTAAATGGGAAGGGGAAGGGGTAGGAATGGCGTGAGGGAGAGGAAGGAGGAAAAATTAGGAAAGGGAGAAAGTGTGGGGAGGAGGAAAAAGAGGTAGTGAGGAGATTCCTATCTATCTATCTACTTATCTATCTACTTACCTACCTACGTATCTACCTATCTATCTACATACCTACCTACCTACTTGTCAATATATCTACCTACCTACCTACCTACTACCTCTCTATATATCTACCTACCTACGTATCTATATATCTACCTACCTTTCTACCTACCTATCTGTATATCTATCTACCTACCTAACTACCTATCTATATATCTACCTACATACCTACCTATCTATACATCTACCTACCTACCCATGTACCTACCTACCTACCAATTTTATTGAGTTCGGGTTTTCTGCACAGGTCCTTTGTTTGATTTCAACAAATATTTAGGTCACCATCTTCCAAGGCCTGGTGAAGCAGGTTGGTGACCTTGTTTAATTTAGAGCTCTTATTGAGCCTCCACCTGAAGCGAGAGAGGTGCTCCGAGTCGGGGATGACCTCCAGCGCAGTAGCCACAATGTCAATGACATCGGACTCCTGCTGGTTACGGTCAGTGTCCCTCTTTGCCAGACCGAAGTCCAGCAAGAAGGCACGCACGTCGCCCTCGTCGGACACGTTCACCAGCACGTTCCTGCTGTGGATGTCTCCGTGGGTGACGCCCCTGGCATGCAGGCGCCGCACTATGCCGCACACCTGCACGAGGGCTAGCAGATAGGTGCGCACCCCTCCGTGCTTTAGACAGTCTTCCAGCCGCTCTCCCGGGCACAACTCCATCACCAAGGAGGGAGGAGAGTCAGTCGTCACCCCGTAAAACCGGGGCACGCCAGCCTCGCCATCCAGCTCCTGCAGTAGCTCCGCCTCTTCAGAGGATTGCACTATGAGCTCAAGATCGTCCACAGGCTCCTTAATTGCGACCTTCACAATGTTGTCCCGGGAGAGAGCCAGCCGACCCCTATACATTACGCCGAAGTACCCTTCACCCAGGGCCTTCCCCCTCTTCAGGTGTTTCTTTTTAATGATCTGAATTTTTTCGCTGGTCCGTGTAACATATTCATGGGTATGCCGGGTCGTCACCAAGTTATCAGTCCGTGAATGCCGGGTCGTCATCAAGTTATCAGTCCGAGAGTGTCCAGTCGTCATCAAATTATCCGTCTGAATCCGAGGCTTGGCTATAGTGTTCGTAGCGATAGTTAATTCACCAGCGGCTTGCTAGGCCAACTGGCTTCCGCGAGACTGCTAATTAGTACCACTGGCACTCATTCCCCTAAGGTAACAGGATTGTAGCCACCAATCCCAAGTAAAAGCATCAGTAAGAACAAGCTGCCGCACCTCGTCAAGGTTACACAGTCTCTTGCCCACGTGGGTGGCTACCCTTGGTCCGCGGCAGTATAATATTACTTTAATTATTTACACCTTCAAGTACTGCGATGCTGAGCGTATTGAAGTAGAAAAAACCACACTGAAAACGAGCTCAAAGCTGCTTCCAGCTATCCGTGGCGAGGCGTGCCTCAGGACAACGGATCCTTCCACCCAGCCTCATAGTTTTTGTTTCCGACTTCCAGTAACATTATTTACACCTTCAATTACTGCGATGCTGAGCGTATTGAAGTAGAAAAAACCACACTGAAAACGAGCTGAAAGCTGCTTCCAGCTATCCGTGGCGAGGCGTGTCTCAGGGCAACGGATCCTTCCACCCAGCCTCTTAGTTTTTGTTTCCGACTTCCAGTAACATTATTTACACCTTCAAATACTGCGATGCTGAGCGTATTGAAGTAGAAAAAAACACACTGAAAACGAGCTCAAAGCTGCTTCCAGCTATCCGTGGCGAGGCGTACCTCAGGACAACGGGTCCTTCCACCCAGCCTCTTAGTTTTTGTTTCCGACTTCCAATAACGTTATTTACACCTTCAAATATTGCGATGCTGAGCGTACTGAAGTAGAAAAAACACACAGAAAACGAGCTCAAAGCTGCTTCCAGTTGTCCGTGGCGAAGCGTGCCTCAGGACAACAGGTCCTTCAACCCAGCCTCTTAACTTTTGTTTCCGACTTCCAGTAACATTATTTACACCTTGAAATACTGCGATGCTGAGCGTATTGAAGTAGAAAAAACCACTCTGTAAACAAACTCAAAGCTGCTTCCAGTTGACCGTGGCGAGGCGTGCCTCAGGACAACAGGTCCTTCCACCCAGCCTCTTAACTTTTCTTTCCGACTTCCAGTAACATTATTTACATCTTCAAATACTGCGATGCTGAGCGTATTGAAGTTGAAAAAACCACACTGTAAACAAACTCAAAGCTGGTTCCAGTTGATCGTGGCGAGGCGTGCCTCAGGACAACAGGTCCTTCCACCCAGCCTCTTAACTTTTGTTTCCGACTTCCAGTAACATTATTTACACCTTCAAATACTGCGATGCTGTGTGGATTGAAGTAGAAAAAAACACACTGTAAACGAGCTCAAAGCTGCTTCCTGTTGTCCGTGGCGAGGCGTGCATCAGGGCAACGGGTTCTTCCACCCAGCCTCTTAGTTTTTTTTTCCGACTTCTAGTAACATTATTTATACCTTCAAATACTGTGATGCTGAGCGTATTGAAGTAGAAAAAACCACACTGAAAACAAGTTATAAGCTGCTTCCAGTTGTCCGTGGCGAGGCGTGCCTCAGGGGAACGGGTCCTCCCAACGAGTCTCTCGGAGCAAAGCTTCACCTTCCGGGAATGTTCCCGAGCCTCCGCCGCCTCCAACATGCAGAAGACTGTTGTCATAATCTTACTTGTTCGTCCAAGGTTCATTTTCAATTTGCATTTTATGACTAGTTGATAAACCAAGATGGCCAAAATATTGAAGTAGTTTTTAAACTCCAACCTAACCACAAACTGAACATTTTGAAACAAATTTAATTCTTACCTCAACTCTAATCCTCAAGTGTTGTTATTGGCTGGCTGGCCTAGGCTGTGTGTGTTCAGTCAGCCAATAGCAACACACAACCTTGGCCAGCCAGCCAATAGCAACACGAGTATGTGGTGAGGTTGGAGTTGAGGGAAAAATTATATTTAGATTCAAAATTTGAGGTTTGTCAACTATTGCCTTGTAATAATTGGTTGACCTACACTGTTGGTGCATCTGTGAATAATGGTGTAAACGTGAACAGTTGACTTGCACCGATCACCAACGTGGTTATAGAGGACAGGCGTCGCTTCTGTGGTGAGTGAAGTAGGCATGAGGTGAGCGTGTATCACAGTAAACATGCTCTACCACTACATGGAACAAGTGTTTGACAAGCAGAGCAGCATCAGTATGGCTTAAGAGGGAGAAAGGGATGGGTTTGTTGTGCGTTGCAGCCCATCACTTCTTTTTGTACCACTTGTTACTCTATACTCCACATCACCACCATTCCTGTACTCCATTACAACTCCTATACACTACTACACCTTTACTATACCACCACACTATCACACCAATACTCCACACCACCACACTACATCACTTCCACCTCACTCATCACTAGCTGCGTCCCAAAGATCGAGTGTTCGCACTTTTCACTCTTATCTCCTAATTACCTTTTTACCTGTGAGCATTTACCTGGCGTCACTGCGGGTGTTGGGGGTGTAAGTGGCGGTAATGACAGGTAATGAGGGGCGAACGGGACTGCCTCTCACCTGGCTATTGATACCTGGCGTTCCTTTGACTGTAAAATGTTTTTCTTCGCTGAGAGAGAGAGAGAGAGAGAGAGAGAGAGAGAGAGAGAGAGAGAGAGAGAGAGAGAGAGAGAGAGGAGAGAGAGAGAGAGAGAGAGAGAGAGCGAGAGCGAGAGCGAGAGCGAGAGAGAGAGAGAGAGAAAGAGAGAGAGAGAGAAAGAGAGAGAGAGAGAGAGAGAGAGAGAGAGAGAGAGAGAGAGAGAGAGAGAGAGAGAGAGAGAGAGAGAGAGAGAGAGGAGGGAGGGACTGATTCACCTATTTTTTATTTGCAAAATTTAATGCAAATTTTCACACCTCCGAATCTCATGAAAATTGTTACAATGATATTTTCGGTCATAATGAACACGAATCTGGACATATTTTCATAATTACTAT
>JAXIVD010006398.1:0-2500 GCA_036785275.1 Cancer borealis
CTCTCACCCTCCTCACCCCCCCTCCTTCTTCCCCATCCCCCCCTCCTCCTCCCCTCTTCCCCCCCCCTCCCACTCCCTCACGCCCCTCGCTGCTCAGCCCACTTTCACCAACTCCTTCATCCGTTTGACAACACACTCCCCTCGCTGCCCACCACACACCCTCTCTCACTTCAACACTTCACCCCCACCATGCCTCCCTCCCCTCCCCTCCCCTCCCCTCCCTTCCCCTCCTCTCCCCTCCCCTCCCCTCCTTTTCCACTCCCCCGGCCACACTGCAAACACCAACACAACGTCCTCCACTAAATTTTATACGTAACTTTTCCCATCGTCAGCCCAGCAATTGCTTGGATATGGTAGCAGTTTTCTTTTTTTTTTACTCCTTCGCTGGGAACTTCAACATTATTTCCAGTTGTTGTTGATATGATATGCAATGGCAGAGAGAGAGAGAGAGAGAGAGAGAGAGAGAGAGAGAGAGAGAGAGAGAGAGAGAGAGAGAGAGTTAAACGAATTGAGAAATGGTCTGTTGTGAGTGATCAGCGTCACGTACTATTATTACTATTACTATTACTATTATTGTGTGGTGTGTTTCAACCTTAGAGTAGCAGGAAAGTAGTCTAGCGTCCTCGTCTCTGTATATAGTGATGGTGTCTAACGCATCATTCCTCTTATATATTTCATCTTTATTGTGTTTACATTACTAACCTAACTAGCCTTCATTAAGCCTCTCATGCAATGGGCAAGAAGGAGACAACAATGATCAAGGTGGCGGTGAGGCGGCCACCTTGCTGGCTTGTGTTTAGGGGCAAGGCAAGGCAAGGCAAGGCAGGGCAAGGCAGAGGCAAAGTGGGATTTACCTTGCGGTCCACTGCTTTGGTTGGGACGGTGTTTGTGGCCACCAGGGAATGATTGGTGTATGTGTGGGCCAGGTGGGGGAGGCTTTGTGTGTGTGCGCATGTGTGTGTGTGTGTGTGTCTGTATGGTCAATCTGTATGGCAGAGGTGAAGGTGTAGAGTAGTGAAGGAAAGTTGTTTGCGTGTGACGTCTAAGATAGGACTAAAAAAGACGTCATTGTGGCAGGAAGTACGTGGTGGTGGCGGCGGCTGGCAGCGACGACAGCTGCAAGACTTATTAACGAGGCGCATCCATTAAGGAAACTAATGATGTGATAAATTAATAATTCTTTAGTAATTATACAGTAAGTTAAATGGAAGTTTCGTAGTCAGACTTGATTATGTACTGGAAGCGGAACATTTAACATTAAAAAGGAAAACGCATTTGTTGGCAGAGGTAATTAATAAAAGAAGAGTTACCTCCTCACAGTCAACGCTCCCCTTCCCTTCTCTTCCCTTCCCTTCCCTTCCCTTCCTTCCCTTCCCTTCCCTTCCCTTTTTCCCTTCCCTTCCCTCCCTTCCTTCCCTTCCCTTCCCTTCCCTTCCCTTCCCTTCCCTTCCCATCCCTTCCCTTCCCTTCCCTTCCCTTCCCTTCCCTTCCCTTCCCTTCCCTTCACCCTAAAAGAAGAAAACCCTGATGGAAAATATCTTTCATTATTGTCCCCAGATTGATTCCTTGATCAAGTCTCGATTAAGTTTTGATCAAGTATTGTACAAGTCACGTTCTGGTCACTGGCAGGATGGAAGGAAGGTACGAAGGAAGGACTCCTAATTAATTTCCTAACTATGAACAACTGGTGTCAATTTTACGTTTTTTCTTATACCATACCTTTAACATATTTTTGGGATCTCAATTATTATGATCGATTTTTAAGAACTCCATAAGAATCACAAGTGAACATTAACAGTACTGTATTCCGTGATGCAAAGATATACCAAACAACATTCTATCCGTACCTTTCAACACATATTAGAATCCTCATACTTTGATTAAATGCAATAAATTATAAATGGAAAGTTGTTACACGAATAAATAATCACAAATCCTTGAATCATTACGTCTGTTTTGAGTCGGGTTATGAGACGGAATGTTGGTGTTTGTAGTGTGATGGGGAGTGTGTGGCTGGTGTGGTGTGTGTGTGTGTGTGTGTGTGTGTGTGTGTGTGTGTGTGTGTGTGTGTGTGTGTGTGTGTGTGTGTGTGTGTGTGTGTGTATGCGTGTGTGCGTGTGCGTGTGCGTGTGTGTGTGTGTGTAGGAAGTGTTTGTCTTTGGAAGACAAGCGTCAATGTCCCGTCCCGCTACACTCACGGGCCGCGTGTTGACCTGACCCTCTAAGGCACACCAGCCAAAATAATGTTTGTGTCAAGAATTTTACACCTTTTTTTCTGTAATCGATCAAACATCGACATGTACAGGAATATTCTTTTAGCTGCGCGGATTACCGTACAATATGCAAAGCTGTGAGCGAAGAGCCGCTGCCTGCTAGCGGCTTTTGCAGGAGGCAGCGTATAACTCCAGGATCTCTGCAGGATGCTACCGCTGCCTCCTGCACCACCACGCTGCTGAGTGTACACTATGACCGTGGACGTGACTTTCCACCCCATGTATTC